>BQNB010151819.1:0-15850 GCA_026074375.1 Tanacetum coccineum | reverse complement strand
TTAGGACTACAAGTGACACAGAAAGATGATGGGATTTTCATCAGTCAAGACAAGTATGTGGATGAAATTTTGAAAAACTATGAAGACAACAAGTACACCTATGGAGACTTCAAAGCCTTTGATGAAGGATGAAAATGCTGAAGATGTTAATGTTCACTTATATAGATCAATGATTGTCTCATTAATGTATTTAACATCTTCAAGGCCTGATATAATGTTTGATGTATGTGCTTGTGCAAGATTCCAAGTCACACCTAAAGTGTCACATCTTCATGCTGTGAAAAGAATCTTTAGATACTTGAAAGGTCAATCTAAATTGGGCCTTTGGTATCCTGAGGACTCACTATTTGATTTGGAAGCTTATACTAACAGTGACTATGCTGGTGCAAGTTGAGACAGGAAATAAACAACAGGAGGTTGTTAATTTCTTGGAAGCAGATTGATTTCATGGCAATGCAAGAAGTAAACTGTAGTTGCCAACTCTACTACTGAAGCAGAATATATGGCTGCTGCTAGTTGTTGTGGACAAGTACTCTTGATTCAAAATCAAATGCTGGATTATGGATACAATTTCATGAATACCAAGATTTTCATTGACAATAAAAGCATCATCTGCATAGTTAAGAATCTAATATTTCACTCAAAGACTAAGCACATTGAGATTAGACATCACTTTATCAGAGATTCCAATGAGAAAAAGCTTATTCAGATGATGATAAAGACAATCACACAGATCAGAATGTAGCCAGAATTTCTACAAAATCATTTTATTTGTCAGATTTCAATATCTGATTATAAGAATTGGAATGCTTAACCTCTTGTAATGCAATTGTTTGATAAAGATGAAATAGAGAAAAAAAATAAAAAAAAAACATGGAGGAGGTACATTTGTGTTTTATATCACGATAAGTACAAAATAATGCTTGAAAGGAATAGAGCAGCAGCCAATGAAGACATTCAAGTAGGCTGTATGGACTAACTTTTCTACTATTAATATATTAGTGATGCGAGTAATACTTTAATACTAAAGCTATTTAAATGCAGTTAGTTATTCAACTATACAGTTTGTTATAATTAATATTGAAAGTATAGAGGGAAAACATTGAGCTGAAAAAACAAAAGAAAGATGTGTTAAATATATAAAACAGATAGAGGAATTAGTGAGAAAAAAGAAATGAGAGAAATAGTTAGCTGAAAAACAGAAAGAGAGATGTGTGAAAATAAAAACAGATAGAGTGACTATGTGAGAAAAAGAAATGAGAGAAATTGGTGAGAATAAAAACAGAAAGAGAGATGTGTGAAAATAAAAACAGACATAATGACTAAGTAGAAAAGAAAAAAGAGAAATAGAGAGCTAAAAACAGAAAGATAGATGTGTGAAAATATTAAAATAGATAGAGAATTCAGTGAGAAAAAGTAATAAAGAAACCAGTGAGAATAAAAACAGAAAAGAGATCTGTGAGAATCAAAATTGATGATGGAAATGCTTTTGGAACAAAATTAGAGTTAATGCTGGTGACTCAAAGTTAATGCTATTAGGCATAAACTTACTACAGCATGTATAAGTTAATGCTACCAATCCAACACTTACTACTGTCATTGTTTGAGTTAATGCTGTTAGGCATAAACTTACTACTGCTGGTTAAGTTAATGCTGCCAGGCATACACTTACTACTGCCAGTACTTAGTTTAATTCAGCCATATTAAGTTCATACTGTTGAGGGTGATTTTAACATAAATACTTCGATTAAAGGGATTCAATCACTTTATTGATCGATTTTAACAACTTTGATATACTCTCTATCATAAACCTAACACAATTTATAACATTCATCATCAAAACCCAACACAATGTCAAACCAATATTGCCTGAAAACTCATAATTAGTGTGCGGTTTTTTGGAGAAACCAAAGAAAGTAATGAGGATTGAGGGAATTATTGATTTACTAAAATGCAAGTTCTACTCATATATGTGATAACTGAATCCCACCATCAATACTATCATGCATTAATCAGTTCATGGGCTACTGCAAAGACAAAGACTGTCAATGTGAAGTGCAGATACATCCCTAGTATAATGGGAAAAGGTGATCGTCCCTAAGGGACGAGTGTGATGATAGCTCTTCAGTTAAAAGAATGCCCAAAAGGTATCTGAAAAGTCTTCCCAAATGCTTACCATTTTTCGCAGAAAATATGAAAGAATGATGTAATGAAAATCATACACAAAAGTCAACATTCAATAAAGCTTTCTTTATACCTCAATGGTGAAAATTCTAACCCATACAATTCTGAATGCCTTAGTGCTAAGCATCAACAGCTTGGAACGAAATTAAGTAGCACGATGGCCTCTGCAAACATCTATCATGCCAACAAACTAAAAATTCAACATTTCTAAGATACATTTTATTGATAATATGGTAAGAACTTAGAGGGATGGAGTTAGAATATAAAAATATTATCAACAGTTTGGTGCAAGTGTATCCTGAACAACAGTTGAAGGAATGAGCCCAAACATAAAGAAGATGATGGTTACCCATATCTCACACTAAGAAGGTCCATTTCTATATGAAGAGAGAAGGAAAATGTTTTTTTGGGAGGGTATACCCCTATAATAGAAACAAAGATGGATTTAGATCCGAAGAATTAAGGGTGAGGTTTCAGAAATACCAACAGAACCCACAACACACCTCCACTAATAAAATAACCATCTACATCACAGCCCTATAAAAAGAAGAAACAACCAATGATGAAACAGAGGAAATACACTAGAGGTATATCACCATAACCTAATAAGTGTTCTACAGAGCCTATCACAGATGAGTGTGCAACCAATGAGGAGCATGTACCAGTACGATTCCTAATGATCACAACTCAGTAGTGAGGATCTCATTAGAAATATACATGAAATATGATGGAACTTTATACCAACTTATCACAACGAGTTCGTGACATGGAGAACACAAATACCTCTCCAGAAGCAGAGAATGCTAAATAAAGGCGAAGGGGGGGGTGGTGGGGGGGGGGGTGGGGTGGGGGGTGGGGGGTGGGGGGGGGGGGGGGGGGGGGCCAAGAAACTAGAGAGAGAGAAAAGTCAAGAACTACAGGCTTAAAAGGGTTAAGGAAGATTAGTAGAACTGCAAGAATAGAATCCTCTGAAGATGAAGGTTTGGGTGCTCAGGAGGATGCATCCAAACAGGGGAGGAAAATTGCTGATCTTGATGCTGATGCAGAGGTTACTTTGGTTGATGAGGCTCAGGGGAAGATTGATGATAATTTAATGTTTAATACAAGAGTCTTCGATGAAGAGGAAGTTGAGATTGAAAAGGTAGTTAGTACTGCTAAAGTTACTACTGCCAGTGCTACAACAACAACTGTTGATGAGTTAACTCTGGCTCAGACCTTAATAAAGATCAAAGCAGCTAAACCTAAGGCTGTTACAACTGCTGCTACAACAACTACAACTGTTGTTACAAGACCCAAGGCTAGAGGGGTTGTAGTTCAAGAGCCAAGTGAATTTAAAACAACAACATCATCTTCTTAACTTCCACAAGACGCAAAGACAAAGGCAAAGCAAAGATGATAGAACCTGAGAAGCCTATGAAAAATAAAGATCAATTTATTGGTGGAATAAGAAATTTCTCAAAGACTTCAAGAAGAATTGCAAGCTGAATTAGAAGAAGAGGAAAGGCTGGCAAGACAAAAAGAAGAAGAGGATAACTTAATTTCATAGGATAATACTCAAGCTATGATGGAGGCAGATTATGAGTTAGCTCAGAGACTACAAGCAGAAGAACAGGGAGAGTTGACCATTGAAGAAAGATCAAAACTGTTTGTAGAGCTCATGAACAAAAGGAAGAAGCACTTTGCAAAGCTTAGAGCTAAAGAGATCAGAAGAAAACCACCAACCAAAGCCCAAAAGAGGAATCAAATGTGTACTTATTTGAAAAAAATATGGCTAATTAACAACATAGTCAGGTTGAAGAACAAAGTTTTAAAGAAAATTCCAGATGTTATTTGCCAATACAATGAGTGGTAGATTCATTTGTTCCTATGGATACAGAGGTTGTGGAAGGAAGTAAAACCAGGAAAAGAGAAGATCTAAGAGTAGAAGAGAAGAACTTAGAATACTGATAATATCCAAAGAAGTAAAAGATAGATGAGAATTTAGAAGCGTGAAGTAGATGACGAAAGCTGAAATGAAAAAGCTTATGGAGATAGTTCCTGATGATGAGGTAGCAATTGATGTTATACCACTAGCCACTAAGTCCCCAATCATTGTTGACTGGAAAATCATCAAAGAAGGAAAGATGGGATACTTTCAAATCATTAGAGCTGATGGTAGTTCAAGGAGGTATTCATCAATGATTAGGATGCTTCAGAACATTGACAGAGAAGACCTGGAAACACTCTGGAAGTTGGTTAAAGCTAAACATGGGAATACAAGGCCAGAGGAGACATATGAAAGAGTGTTTTATAGGTGATCTGAAGGTACTGAGTATTAAACCTGATGAAGAAATGAAGTATGGAGAAATCTACAAGGTTTACAATGTGACAGTTTAGAAGCTATTTTCTTCAAGTGGAGTACATTTTATGAGATTTCAGAATCTGCATATATTTATGCTGGTAGAGAAAAAGTATCCACTCACACCTGCAACAATTACAAAAATGCTCAACAAGAAGCTTCAACGACCTAAAATTGAATGAGATGTGGTATAACTTTTAGAAACTCCATGACAAAATAGGTTAAGAATCCTGCAAGTGTTAGAAATGCATCCTCCTGTGTTGATGGGGGTGTTGTGAAGCCATTTAATGAAGAAACTTGAGATTCCAAAAGAAGAATCAATTTATGGGAGGATTGTTATGATTAAAAGCATCTTAATGCTGTTGAAGTAACATCTTGGCTAGAGTTAAGAGTTTACCACTGCCTAGTATATATTTCCAACTGCCAATTGAAGTTAAGACTGCTTAGAGACTTAGAAGAAATACAACAAAGAAGTTAATACTGCTAGTAAAAAAAATTTACTACTGTTAGTGTAACTTAGTACAGCTTAAGTTGTAAGATTAGTACTGCATAGAGTAGAAGTTCACAACTATTAGCATAAAGTATTATTGGCTAGTGTAACTTAGTATTGCTGATGAAGAATGAAGAAAATATTCTAAGTAGTTACTACTGCTTGTACACAGTTAGTGTTGCTGGAATAAAAGTTAATGCTGCTGCTTACAACTGTTGAAGGATTACAACTGCTAGAAGAGTGACTACTGTCAGAAGGATAAAAGAACAAGAGAAGGATTAAGAATGAAGATTGTTTATCAAGATTACTTACGGGATAAGTATGTGAACTATAAAAAGATACATATAAGTTATTTTTATTTTTTTTTAAAAAGATCATATAAATAAGAAAAATATTATATGCCTGTTAGGACTCCATGTATGTATAAAAGGAGGTCCAAGTTATAGAGTTTAGTGTAAACATACCCAAAACCATTATACACAATATCATACGCTTTGATATATAGCATCAAGGTGTAACCCCAAGTCCTACACAGTGTTACCTCGTTATTATTGAATAATAATATTAGAGCATTTTTAGTAATATCATTATACCCCTACATTGTTTATACCATTTACTGTTTCATTAATATTCTTTTAAGTAATAAAAGAGATAGATCCGCATACTCTTTAGTAATGTCACAAAGTTTCTACCATAGTTGGTTGTGGATTTATCCAGATTAACTGTAACCATTACAAGCTAAGGAATCCAATCATAAGTTGTGTATCAACACGTGGTATCAAGAGCTTCTTCCCCATTAAGCTAATATATATGAAAGAAAAGAACTATACCACCAAGGATCTACAAGTTTAAATCATCTTTGTAAAGCCTTTTTCCCCTTTTTTCATAATCAAATCGTAACTAAAGTATGCAACTTTGATTTTGACAACCACAAACCGTAACACACTTCTAAACCAGCCGCCAACAACTCAAATTACCCTCCATGACGCGCCTTAAGATAAATGAACTTGAGTAAAAGAAACATAAACGAGCATGGATTTTATGTAGAATTTTTATTTATAATTTATATTTTTTAATTTTATTTTTTTTTTTTGTAGTAATAATGACTTACAGTAGTAAAAACCTTCACCTCATGTGGTGCATGTAAATGGTTAAACATTTTATCAATAAGCTTCCCCTGAAACCCAAATGTTAACCATTTCGTGAATCTTTAAATCCTGTAGCTCTATGTAATGATTACTGATGAAGAAAACTAAGTATAACGAACTTGATGCTGAAGTAGAATAACCCAAACTTGTGTCTTATATCTTGTACTATCCACGTGATGTCAAACTTATAAATAAATTTGTGAAATATAAGTAGACCGCAATCTCTTGACAAAAATCCTCATCTTCTATGAGACACATAACCAAAGTGATAGCAAATGTGAGCATTGAGCACCATAAGTTTGTAGATCACACACCTTTTCTAGATTTGTCAAGTCTTCGTCACATCGTTTCTAAGCACGAACAAGTTATCTCTAAACGTTGTGAGCCGTTTAAGATATGATAAGAACACAAACCTGTGAAACTCCACTTCAACTTCAAATAAGTGATAAATAATCATCTCGAACCATTAAACCAATAATATAACCTTTAAATCTTTAAGATCAAATAAAATAATCAATAACCTGTTCCAAACAGAAGAAACCAAAACAAAAAACCTTTTTGTTTAGTTCAAAAACATTTTGAACCAACCAATAACCAAAACGTGTGTCATTCGAGATCTTTACCCATCCGATAACCACATTACTGGCTAGTCAAATATCGATCATAATCATGTAGTTGAAACCTTCTATAATAAAGTAGCATTAACATTCCTTAAGCAGCACTAAGTTTCAACGAACAACACTAACTTCTTTTAATCCCAATAGCAGTAGTAACCAACTCACTGCTTTTATTACTAGCAGTAGTAAATCCAAGAAGCTAGCAGTAGTATCCGTTTATATCCAAGCAGTATTAACTACTAGTAACAAACCTAGCAGTATAAACTTTCATTCAAACCCAAGCAGTAATAAGTCTTTTATTACTGTTCTTCAATACTTGACAACATAAAGTAATATACGAAGCAGTATTAATAACTTCCTTGTTTGCTTGGTAGCAGAAATGCCATAAAAATATCAATACGCACTAAGTATCATTGTATACTGCTAGCAGTATAAACTGTCTTCAAAATAAGTCCTAGCAGTATTAACTTATATTTATGTGGCAGTAGTAATGAAATAAGACTTGGGCAGTATTAATATAAACCAAGCATACTAAATCATCAACGACAGTACTAAAGTTTTCTTTGGTAGCACAAACATAACTAATGAGCAGCATTAACATGTTTGAACCTTCCTTGCCATTCGGGTGTACCTTACAGTTGTAAACCCTTAGACCACCAGTAGTACCACTATCAAATCGGGGGTACTTTCAATAGCTTACAAAAGAAGAAGTAACATTACTGTACAAATTAGTAACTTCAGTGGACACGAACATAATTACCAGTAGAGTTACACGAATCACATCTTGTTCACGTCAGGTTCACCCTGATCCAGTTAATTCGTTCAAACTCAAGGTTGACAAACCTGCTTGTTACTACACCAAGTTAGGGACAAAACCCGTAACACTATTCGAAACCTATTTAAGCATTAATCTCCTTGCTGTCATCATCAATAAATCGTGTACCAGATAACCTAATAAAGGTTCGTACAAAATCCTAACATATACAAGATGCCTCCTTCTTTACTTCATTGAATAGGGATTAAGTAAACCTAATTTACATCGAACGTTACCTCTACATTTTCTTTTCCATGTCTCTAAAAATAAGTACCAACGAATCCTTGTAACCATGTAACCAAACTCCTATTTTTATCGAATTAAGGTTGCTGAATAACCCTAATATCACCAGATTCAACATGATAACCAAAATAGAAATTCTACCTTCCAATATCTTCATAACATTGACATAGAAACATCCCCTTCTAGATCCAAGATCAGAGCCCTATGGCACTGAAACCACCTGATAGAACGTAGAACACTGATAGTATTCTTGGATCGTTACACTCAAATTGTTTAGATCTTTTATATCTAGGATAAATAACAATGAACAAAAGAGAAATGCATAGCGGAATTAGCAAATGAACAAAGTTATTCACAAGGGTTTATCTTTAAATCTTTATACTCCAACCCAATATTATTTTTGATTAGAATACAATACGGTTTCATCAATGAACTTTAACAGTATCAAGTTAACTTTGACCTTGAGGCTAATACTCATATGGCGTCTACATTCTCACACAAGAATACACACATAATATAAGTACACTATGGACTCACGACTTGTACACACAAAACCTAATAACCCTGTTTTCCTCTTTATCTAATAAAGATATTAGGTTTTAACATGGTAAAAGTATTAGGAAACAACTAAATATTTATCTAACTTTTATAATAATCTTTTTTGTAATCTTCCATCATTAGAAAAATTCCTCCTTTGCTTTTAAGTCCTTCACCTTTCATAATGTTTTGTCTTATCAACTCAAATAATTCCCATTCAGCATCCAAAGTTCCCTTGCTCAAACGGTTGAGTTTGAGTTAAGAGGATGAGGATTGAAACAATAACATCCAAAAAGATAGAACAATTACTGTGGGAAGTCATAAGAGAATGGGGCAACCTTGCAAAAAACAGCAGTTGTGGAAGGATTTGAAAAAAGTGATGCCATATTACATCTTTCTGAAGATAAGCTCAGAGAAGATTAAAGCGAAGGACTATAAGTACTTTAATTATGGGTATCCCAATGAACACAGTAAAGTTAAACCTATAAAGGATGCTAAAGTTTGTTGCTAGAAGCATTAGAAAAGTGATTTGGAGGGAATGCATCTACGAAGAAACTCAAAGAAATCTCTAAATTTACAATAATGAAAACTTCACTGCTCCAAGCTCAGAGATGCTTGATCAAACCTTTAATAGGCTTTAAAAGCTTGGAGTCATTGGAGCTTTTGAATGAAAAGCGTTACACAAGAGATGTTAATCAAAAGTTATTAAGAGCTTGTCAACCTAGAGTGGAACCACACATGCCAGTTGTGTGGAGGAATAAAGTCATGAGTTAAGAAAAAATGAGCAAGGATGATCTCTATAAAAACCTCAAGTTATGAACACAGAAGTCAAAGGGGATGTCTAACCACAAGTTAAATGCACACAAAACATGTGGCTTTAGAGTCCACTTCAAAATGTAATGATCAAGAGAAGGAAGATAATGTTAACAGCACTAACAATGTTAATGCTGCTAGCACAAATAAGGTTAATGTTGTTGATGGAAAAGCAAGCATTGAACTTCCATTTAATCTAAATATTCCTGCTTTGGAAGATTATAGCATATTTGACTTCTCAAGAGATGATGAAGATGATGGTGCAGTGGTTGACATGAACAATTTAGATACAACAATCCAAGTCAGTCTTATTCTAACTACAAGAATTCATAAAGATCATCCTTGATTCGTTGACGGTATATATATAAAATAACTCAAATGCAAATTCTAACCGAATGCCCTTAACCAAGGGAAAAGGTCAAAAGCTACACAAAGAGGTTAAATATATAAGAATCAAATTCAATGCTTAAAATAGGATTCGGAAGAGATTTCCGGGTCGTTTGTTCCCAAAGAGGCTGCTCAATGGAAAAATTATCTGGTTTGAAGATAAAATTGATGATGGAAGACTATATGAATGAACATTGCTATAAATTACTCAACACCCAAGAAAGTAATTAAATAAAACCTAATTTAATCTACGGGAAACAAGTATAGGAAATGGGGATCTTAAAAACTACGGGAAACAAAATTAGTTATAGGGAAGTCCTAAAATTAAATCTATACTAAAATACGGGGAACAGAATCAGGTATCGGGAACCCTAAATACTAAAAATTAAGAAAATAAATGCTAAATTAAATTAAAAATCAAAATTAAATCCTAATTAACTTAATTTGAAAAATAAAGAAAACTAGAACTAAAACGGAGGTCGTTTTAGATGTAAAAGAAAGAAAAAGAGAAACGGTAAAAACGCACGGATAAAAAGGGTCTCGTAGAAACTGCAATTTAGAAAATAAAGCCTATACTAAATTTTATATTTTTCCTAGATACTAAATGACAAAAGAAAATTTTATAAAAAAGAAAAATATTTTTTTTATTAATTTTTGGATTTTTTATGAATTTTTAAAGATTAAAAACTAATTAAAACTAAGAAAATAGAAAAAGACAAAAAATAAAAGTTATAAAAATTCTGAAAAAATAAAATAAAATAAAGAAAAAGTTAACAAATCTAAAAATATAAAAATGCCCAAAAGTTACTGTTTATAATTAAAGTAATTAAACTAATTAAATTTTAACCTAATTTAATTATTTAAATTAAATAAACTAACTGTGGTTATAACTAAAGGACTAACAGTGGAAGGACACAAGGACTAATGGGGTAACAGGCTAACTAACCACAGGGACTAACAGTTGTAACTTTAAAAGATGAAATTACACAAACAGTCCCTGAAAGAGAACCCCGATTACAAATCAAGTCCAACTAGCTTATTATCAAAAAGCCAAAGAAGCAAAGTTGATAAGGGGCTTAGGGGGAACAATTTTCATAAAAGGTGCATAAGCTGATTCTCACTAAATAAGCCAGAAATGTGGCTTTTTGAAACTGCAGAACTTAATACGCTTTGAGCTTGTTTTGCTCTGGCCTTATTGGGGGATTAAGGCTCCTACATAAGCCTAAAAATTAAAAGGGGACGTAAAATAGGTAGTGAATTCTTAAATAAGCTAAAGCTACCCTAAATTAAGCCTCTAATAAGTAGAACAGAATGAAATAAGCTTATGAGACAGTTTACTAGGAATAAACAGAGAAAAAGTGCTACTTTAAACCTAAGATAAACCTATGCTAGAAAAGGAATTAAGCTGAGCTACTTTGGGGGCTTAAAGGGCTACTTATAGGCTACACTAAAAAGCAAAAAGCCCTAGGAGTCTAATAGATAAATAAGCTGGAAAAGGGGGCTGAGATTGGGTGCTCAGCACCAGGGGACATTAAGCAGTGAGCTTAAGGCTTTTTGAGCTTTATATGAAATAAGGCTACTTTAAGGAGCTTATTACCTAAAATCAATTACAAACAGATAAAAAGGACATGTAAATGAACTTTTCAAAATATGAGGCCCCTAAAGGTTTAATTAAAATGCTGAACAAATGGGCAATAAAAATGGACTATTCTCAAAAAAAAATACATACAAACTCTTTGACTTGTTACTTGGTCAAGTTAAAAGAGACAGAACATGGGCTTTGGTAAATGGCTAGAAACAACACCCAAGAGCACAAGAACAATGTGCTTAAGCTGCATAGGCAGCTTGAGCACTTAAGCTTGTTTTAGGCTTATGAATTTTGACAGATTACAAAAGGATGCATAAAAAATTATTTTTACACTAAAAATTGTGTTTAAAGTGGCCCAATAAACCTCACACACTCAGCCAAAGTTGGCTGAGTGGTGTTCACATGGACGGCAAAAACACACAACAAAACACACAAAAACACCCCTCAAAAAACGCCCAATTTGACCCATTTTAAGTTGTAATGCAACCCCCCTTAATTTGTAAAAAAAAACGTTTTTTAACTGAGTTTGGTGAAATAAGGCAGAGATAAGGGATTACAAGTGGATTTATATAACTCTTAACATATGTTTCATCAATTTAAACAGAATTAAGCTACTTAAATGATGCTTGAAATTTTGACAATTGGAATAACACAAGAAAATTCTTAACTTTTATAAAAACTTGCAGAAATTACACATAAAACTTTTAAAACAACTGAGTACAATAATTCTTAAAAGAAATACTTAAATTAAAATTAAACTAAAAAACAGGGTGTGTTTTTGTTCGGCTTGCTTTTCTTTTCTTTTATAGAAGTCCCCAAGAGTCTTGGTTTGTGCTAGCTGTGTTTGTTATGTGTGTAGAAAGTCCCTCATGCAATCCTAGCCCTTAACTTCACTTTATACACAATCTCAGCCATCGATTGGTTGTGGGTTTGTGAGATTGCCATCATGGCAGGGTTATAAGGGTTGGGGTGAGTGGGGAAGGGTGAGGGATAGCTGTAGAGGGTACTTGGGAGGTGGTATGGCAAGAAAAACCATGGGAGAGGGGTGGTAAGGGTTTTGGCGGGTACGGGGGTACTGTTTTTATGGTTGCAGGTTTAAAAGTAAACTTTGGAGATGGTGCAACAATAGCCCTCCACCTTTCTCACTCTTTTCATTTTGTTTTGGCCCCTTTTTTAGTTATAAGATAGTTTGGGAAATAACACAAATGGTCCTTGTCGTTTTTTATAACTAAAAGAAAAAGAGAGGATTTGGGAAATTGCAAAAATGGTCCCTGCGTTTTATAACTAAAAGGAAAACTGCCATTTGGCAGTTTTAGTCCCTGGATTCTTTTAAAGGGATTACAAGTTTGGAAAAATAGCAATTTCTAGTCCCTATTTTATTAAACCATTTTTCTTTTATAAAATAACTTTCAAAATTGGCAATTTAGCCCTAATGTTTGATAAAAAAGGATTTTGGGCTTTTGTTGGGCTTGGGCTTGTATTGGGCCCACTGGGTTTGGGTTGGGCCAGATAAGGGTACACGGCTTTGGTTATTGGGCTTTTTCAAGCCCAATAAGTGTAGGGAGTGGGTTTTGTGTGTACATTGGCTGAGATTGGCTGTAACTGGGCTAGGATTGGTTCTTCAAAAGTCTTCCAGTTTTTGTCAATTGCACTACAAATGGGCTGTTGAAAGATTGATTGAGGAGGGCCCATTTTGGTACTTCACGTCTTCATACTTATTACTGTTGGGCTTTCACCGGCCCAACAGATGGGTTTAAGATTGCATTCAATAGTATTCTTTCAGTTCGGCTCCGGTTTGACTGTGATTCTTCAGTATTGACCTCTGAGCTTTTGGTATTTTTTGAACTTTGGCCTTGATTTATAGCAACAGTCTTTTCCATTTCCAGTGCTCAGTTTTCGTCATTTTGGCTTGGTTTTCTGTCTTTTTGTTATATCCACTTCTCTGCACAATTATCAAATGCTCAAACAAACATATATTTGACAGTTTTTGTTTGTTTTTGGTATTTATGCTGTTTTTAGAAGTAGAAAGAAACTACAAGAATTCATAAAGATCATCCTCTTAATCAAGTGATTAGAGATTTTCAATCAGCTACACAAACAAGAAAGATGTTAAAGAATTTAGAGGAACATGGGTTTCTTAGTACTATTCAACAAAGAACAAGCCATAAAGACCTTCAAAACTACTTGTTTGCTTTCTTTTTATCACAGGAAGAACCCAAAAAGGTAATTCATGCATTGAAGCATCCAAGCTAGATAGAGGCTATGCATGAAGAGCTTCTACAATTCAAGTTACAAGAAGTTTGGACTTTAGTGGATTTATAAAATGGAAAAAGAGCTATAGGCTCTAAATGGGTTTTCAGGAATAAAAGGGATGAAAGGGGAATTATGATAAGAAATAAAGCAAGATTGGTTGCTCAAGGGTACACACAAGAAGAAAGGATTGACTATGATGAAGTCTTTGCCCCTGTTGCAAGAATTGAAGCAATAAGGCTATTTTTAGCTTATGCTTCATTTAAAGATTTTGTGGTGTATCAAACGGATCTAAAAAGTGCTTTTCTCTATGGGAAGATTAAAAAAGAGGAGTATGTATGTCAACCACCAGGATTTGAAGATCCAAACTTTCCTGATAGAGTATACAAGATTGAAAAAGCACTATATGGACTACATCAAGCTCCTAAAGCTTGGTATGAAACCTTGTCAACATATCTGTTAGACAATGGGTTTCAAAGAGGGAAAATTGACAAGACCTTATTCATCCAAAGGCGCAAAGGTGATATTTTGCTGGTCTAAGTTTATGTGGATGATATCATCTTTGGTTCAACAAAGAAGGAGCTATGCATTGCATTTGAGAAGTTGATGCATGAGAAATTTCAAATGAGTTCTATAGAGAACTTACATTCTTCTTGGGATTACAAGTGAAGCAGGAGAAGGATGGCATATTTATAAGTCAAGACAAATATGTTGAAGAAATTTTAAAGAAATTTGGGTTTATAGAAGTCAAGACTGCAAGCACACCAATGGAAACTCAAAAGCCTCTGCTCAAGGATGAAGATGGTGAAGAAGTGGATGTTCATATGTATAGGTCAATGATTGGTTCATTGGTGTATCTTACATCTTCAAGACCTGACATCATGTTTAGAGTATGTGCCTGTGCTAGATACCAAATCAATCCAAAGGTTTCACATCTTCATGCTATGAATAGGATTTTTAGGTATTTAAAAGGTCAACCAAAATTGGGCCTTTGGTATCCGAAAGATTCTCCTTTTGATTTGATAGCATACACTGATAGTGATTATACTGGAGCAAGCTTGGATAGGAAGTCTACAATAGGAGATTGTCAATTCCTTGGATGTAGATTAATATCATGGAAGTGCAAGAAACAAACAGTGGTTGCAAATTCCACAACAGAAGCTGAGTATGTGGCTGCTTCAAGTTGTTGCGGATAAGTACTTTGGATTCAGAATTAACTGCTTGATGATGGGTATAATTTTATGCATACCATGATCTTTATTGACAATAACAGTACTATTTGCATAATTAAAAATCCTGTTTCTCATTCAATAACAAAGCATATAGAGATCAGATATCATTTTATTAGAGATTGCAATGAAAATAAATTGATTCAAATGGTCAAAATCCATACTGTCAAGAATGTTACAGATTTGCTTACAAAAGCTTTTGATGTAAGTAGATTCCAATATTTGATTGTTAGTATTGGAATGCTAAATCTTTACAGTCTTTTATCCCCTTATGTTTTTGTAGAGTTTTGTATGAATTGGTACTGTTATTCATGTCATTAAAAGTTTCTGCTGTTAAGTATAATTAGTACTGCTGGTTATACTTAATACTGTTGAGTTTCTACTATTAGTTATACTTAATACTTCTAGGTATAATTAATACTATGATAATTGTAAAAATTGATATGGCTTGTGTTTTCTTGGTTTTTGGGCTAACATTTTGCTAGAAAAGCAAAGAAAGGTGTTAAATTAATGATGGAAAAGCTGTTTAGAATGGAATTGGAGTTAATGCTGGTGACTCAAAGTTAATGCTGCTAGGCATAACTTACTACTGTTGGGTTACTACTGTTGGGTAAAAGTTAATGCTTCCATAAATACTTCGATTAAGGGTTTCAATCAATCCTTTTAATCGATTTCATTCTCTCATATACTCTCCAATTACAAACCCTAACTCAATTTTTTCATCCATTATCAAAACCATCACAAATGTTGACTCTAAAGTTTGCAGATACTCATAACATGGTCGTGTTTTTGTCTAAACCCACAGAGAGTGATAGGTTTGAACAAATTGTGGATTTTTTAAATTCACACCCTATAAGGTATGCATTAACGATTAATCCTACTATATATATTTCTTGCACTGAATAGTTTTGATCTACTGTCAAGGCCAAAACTATCAATGGGGAAGTACAATTACATGCCCTAGTAGATGGCAAGAAGATAATCATCACTGAATCATCTGTTAGAAGAGATCTTTAACTAGCAGATGATGAAGGTATTGATTGTTTACCAAATTCTACTATTTTTGAACAACTTGCATTGATGGGGTATGAGAAAATTTCACAACAACTCACTTTTTATAAAGCATTCTTTTCCCCACAATGGAAATTTCTAATTCATACTATTTTGCAGTGTCTAAGTCCAAAGACTACTGCATGGAATGAGTTTAGTAGT
>BQNB010151818.1:0-15850 GCA_026074375.1 Tanacetum coccineum | reverse complement strand
TTATAATACAATGAATTAAATTAACAGAAAATAAAATACAAAAAATTAAATAACAGATAAAATGGGAGTAGAAGCAGAAGACAGACACTATATAACGATAATTAAAAAAAGACAGTATAAGGTCGTGGTTGATAAAGAACGAGGCTCGTGTTTAACACGATTCCCTTAAAACAGATTCGTCGTCTGTTTCCCAGGGTACAACGTCCAAAGCTGTTGTACAGCCGGACTAGACAACCTGACCTGAAAACTTACGGAGATGATCGAGGGTTTCTGATCGATGGAACTGGTGGAAATCCGTCTGCTAAAGCCTGCTACGGTTTGGTATTGGAGCTGAGTTTTTCTATATCTAAAAAACGAATGAGAAAGGCAGCTTATATAGGCTAAAACCTAGCTTGGTCACCAAGCCAAGTTAGCAGATAAGCATGCTAATTTAAATCTGACTGAACCCAACATGGCCTCGAAATCCATAAACCCTACAAAGGAATTTAGAGGTCTATACAAAGGCTTCCTTATAAGCACATCACCACTTCCCTTTTTGGGCGATGTGGGATGTCTTAAGTTCCCAGAATTTGTGTTTCACGTATCCTACTTTGAGACACGATATCTCATTCATACTTACTTCATTTTGGACACACTTTAGCTCATTGCGAAGCTCTCTTCGAGAAGAACGCAAAGCCCCAATCTAATATAAAGATATCTAACATATACATATATTAAATAGTGTCCAAACTTTGCAATAATCATTTTTCCAACACATACATATAATCATGTTAAAGCAATCCATGATAATTTCAACCAAATTTAAACATATTACGTTACTATCAATTTTTGTCCACATGTATTGTTTGTAACAAAAAGAAAGGATCACAGATACCAGTTGATTAATATTCACATGTGTGTCTTTAGTTCTGGTATCCATGTGTGCCGACTTTTATCATTTTTTTCTCACTTGTTTATGAGCTTTTCGCCAACTAATCCACGAGGTTTGAACCCCGAGAACATGTCATCCAATATATACTAACTAAAAATGATGGGCAAATACTTTTCCAAGAAAAAACATAAGAAAATGTGTATTAAAATTGAAAATAAGCGCAAGAGCTCAATGTACTTACGAACTTGACCTGAAATGGAAAATCCGATATCAGCTAGATGATGCATTTAAAAGAATAATGACTTAGCGAACACATTTTTTAACAGAATAACGTTAGAATGTTGGTTAGATCACTAGTACACTTTCTCTTTGAAAGCAACTAGAAACACTTCAAGCACAAGACAACATACCTAAACAGTGTCTCATAAGAGTGCTAGGAGCAGTGGTGCCATTCTCAAAAAGTGCTGCCACGTCAGCAAAATGGAGAACGGCATCAGAAACTGAACGGCACCTCATTTGCTGGGGCATCCGTTGACACCACATTTCTGGTGCCGTTCTCCAAAATAAGTAAAGTACTCGGGAATAGGCTCAACATCATAACTTAAAATTTTGTTGACTATTTTATTAAAAAGTGTAGAGCTCATACGATACCTTCGCCTAAATTTTTCTTCCGGATATTTAAGTTCAAATTCCTCGTCGCCAAAATAGTCGTCCATTAGCCGTTATTTCGTAGTTTCTCGTTCACGGGGTATGTATGTCCTCCTCCTCTTTGGACCCGAGCTCGAACCCCCGGCCTCTTGCTCACACAAAGCTACATAATGTTCATACGCCTGATAATCCCGCATATATCGATCATAGTCACTTTGAAAATAAATATCATAATGATCGTATGCGTCGGAATTATTGGGATCCATAGGTGAAAGAAAATTGAAAATTAGTGAAGTAGAAAATATATTGGAAGTGTGTGTGAAATATGAAATAATAAGGAGGTATTTATAGGATTTTTAAGGGGTAAAAATGAGATTTTTTGGGGTATAATTTTCAAAAAAACGCTCCCCCAACGTCTATATTTAAAAAAACGGCTATATTTAAATATATATATATATATATTGAACGGCGTGGGCTGTTATGAACGGCGCGAGGCACGGAGTCGTGCGCCGTTCATAATCCTCGCGCCGTTTTTTGGCGCAAGGGAATGGCACCATCATTCCCAAGCCTCTAAATTGACTTCATTGGTTGTTTAAGGAATAAACACTTCACGCAGTCATCCCAACATGCTCATAATACAGTAAGAAATATGATTCAACCATCCCAACATTGGATAATATTACGTTATGTAACTTTCACAAATACATATGACAATCGACTGCTCCCTGAGATGACTCTCAGCCGAGACAACATTGGAACCTTCTGGGGCATAAGTATAAGTGTTGGAGCATAGCGATAGAGGGCTTCAAAATGCTTCTAGGTTTAAGTCCTCACAAGTCGCAATTGTGAGATTGTATACTTCTTTTCGATGATTAAAAAAATGTTCAATAAACGTAGTCTAACTTTATAAATACTTTTTAACCCAAAAGAGGGTGCGATTTGAGTTTCGATATAATCTTCCTACGATTTCTATTTTTGATTATATTAGAGAAATTGGTTAGAATTTTTTGCTTAGAAAGGAAAGGAATTCTTGAACTACGAATTTTGCATGATATATAATATACCTGTTTCTTTTCTTTATTATTATTATTTTTCTATATACTCCGTATATATCTTATCATGTTTTTGTTTTGATCAGGTTGGGATGATTTAAAATGGTTTTGGTGATGCAAGTCCTATTTGTTTTCTTATCATACTAGTTTTAATCTCCGTGCACGCACGGAACTTGTACATTATGTTTTTTTAATATATTTATAATTTTTATTTTTTTTTGTTTTATAAGTTATGAAAGTTTAAGGGGTTATTTGTTTTTTTTTAAGTTATAATAAAATTTGTAAATTTATAAATTTACATTTAACTCTATACAATTTATTTAAAATTAAACCACTAAAGTTTTATTAATTACCTCCTCTTTTTTTCAAGTTTTTGTTTTTATAAATTTGACACATATATTTTTATGTGTTTTTTTTCTTTATCAGATTTCTCCACCAAAATAATGCCAATTTTAGAAGTATTTAAGCTTTTTAATTAAATATATATTCAAAAATAATAAAATTTTTGAAGCATCATACCTAATAAGGAAATATTTTTTTTTTGAAATATAAAAGTTTCCACTTTTCGTTTTCCTTTACTAAGTAAAAGATTCCAGCAAATTTTATTTATTATGGTTGTTGATTATAAATTGTGATAGATTTTTTATTTTTAAAAAGAAGAAAAAAAAGCAGCTTTCTTTGTACCAAATTACTCCTTCCGTCCCAAATTAATTGTCCCCCGACAAAAAACACACAGTTTAAGAAAACATAATCATTACTGCATTATCTCTCTTACTTTTTTGTAGAATGACAATTTTACCCTTATGAAATTAATTAAAGCTTTGAATAAAGTTTGTAATTTCTAGTATCATTAAGGGCAATATGGTAAACTTGCTACATTACCCACAACTATATTTGGAATGTGACAATAATTTTGAGACAACCCAAAATGGAAAGAGAGACTATTAATTTGGGACGGAGGGAGTAATTGTTTATCTACAAAAAGAAACTTGATAAAGAAAACTATATGCCCTTTTCTCAAACTAGACGAGTACCCGTCCATAGGAACGATATTTTATAAAGACATATAGTTATAGTGATATTTTGGTTACACAAAACGTTACACAATACACTTAACTAAAATATAATTATAACTATATGCCGTTATAAAATTCCGTTGCTATGCATGGGTACTCGTGTAGTATTAATAAATCGTGTCTAGTTTCATGTATTCTCAAGTCAACTTTTACATTAATGTATTCTCAAGTCAACTTTTATATTTTTGTATTTTTTTTAAATCGTGTGTTTTCTTAAATAAATTTTAAGTTTTCAAGAATTTCAAGTTTTCAGAAAATGGGATACACTCATTATATGTTGGGCCGTCCTTAATTTTTAATTTTTTTTGGGGCCCTGTGCAAAATTAGTGTTTTAAAAAGCTTTTCGAGAAAGAATGTTATATATAAAGTGTCACCGTTTATAATATATAAAGTAACGAGACAAATTTTGGGCCCCCAAAAATTTTTAAGGCCCTGAGCGGTCGCTCACCTTGCACACCCTCAAAGACGGCCCTGATTATATGTAGTATATAGAAGTATATATAAGTGCTACCAAAATACATTTTTTAAAGTTTCATGCTAAAGAAAAGAAAACATCAGAAAATATTTCAAAAATGTATTTATTTGACATTTCGATGTCAATTTAAAACTTCGACATCCCTATAGCGTTTTATGTTGTAAAGATCATATCATTGCATTCATAATAAATTCTTATCTAATTTGGGCTCGTAATCGACAAGGGTTTGATTAAATTTTGAAAAAACAAGAAATACATTAGGATAACTGATGTGTTTCGAAAACTTTAAATTTATAATGACTGAGATTACCGGTTTTTAGATGGAAACACACGGGTCAAAGTATAATCCACGTATGTAGTACAATCTTTTAGGTAAGATCAGGTCGTTCCACGGGATTGGCAATTCTTAGTAAAGTCGGGTTGTTTTACAAAAAGTTATCTTATAGACTGTCACGATCTAAAGATAAGGGTGAAATTCAAGATATAAAAACAATGTTTATTTGGGAGACAAGAGTAAATAAGAACAAACTTGGAAGATAACGGGTTCATGGATTTTAGCATAATCGATTGAGAAAACGGGTAGTTTACTTAAAAGATTGTCTACTTCTCATAATCAAAAATCCTTTCGGCCTTTACTTTTAATCATGAAAAATGCTTTAAGTTCGATTCGCGTTTTGGAAATAATAAAGATAAACTTGCTTAACCAAGTTCGTTAGACATGAGTTTAGGCATTAAACATATTTATTCTTGGGTTAATGATCATTTCAATAGCAAATCCTCACAAGGCTAAGATCGAGTTGTTCATAGACAAACAACTAGAAATCAAGTACAAAGCCAGAGCCTTTCGACCTATATCCGGGCTGAGTGGTGATCAAATGATGATTAAAGATTCAAGTATAAAAACATCAAGTTCATATTTGTTAATTCCAAAAAATTATTAATTTATCAAATGATCCATAATACCCTCATGATTTTCAAATAAACATGATAGACTACTCCATAATCATAGAAACAAAACACATAACAAGCATAATAGCTTCAGAAAACATTATATTCAATAAGGATAACGTGTTTATACCGATTCCATAAGCAAATTATATGATTCTTACAAGAACTTTCTGCGAACGAAACAATAAAAACCCGTAAATTCAACTAATAACACTTCTTTCACAGCCTCTTGAGATTAAATGTAGCTTCTTTGAATGATTATACTCCTGAAAACGATGAAGATCAAGGTAGTTCTTCAACAATTCCTACTAGAACTTCCTTTCAAGGAGAACTAGAAATAATAGAGAAAGATTGAGATGAAGTGAATGATTTTGAGATGAAAGATGGGATGATTAGCTCCTCCAAATCGTGCTCCTTTTATAGGTAAACTTGGGGCTTCAGTTGCTGGAAATAAGCAAATCAAGGGTTGCCTAATTATGACAATCATTATGATTTTGGAGTAACTACAGGAGAAGTGCGCCGCACAAATAAAATTGTGCGCCGTACTTGGTCATTTAATTAAATTGCATTAACTCGCTTTGAAGTACGTCGCACTTCATGGAAGTGCGCCGCACTTTGGCTCTTTTTCATTAACTCTTCATTTCTAGATCCTTCTATTGACGACCGTTAGTGTATTTAACGGAATATCTTTGCACTTTTAGTCCTTTTCGTCATTCTTGGTCCCGAAACAATTATTATACCAACAAACAAACAAATATGAAATATTTCTTGCGTTAATATATATATATATATATTTCACATATTTTCGAAGGATATTTTATGTATATTTGGAGCGTTATTAAATCCCCTCATACTTAGCTTATTGCTTGCCCTCACGGAATCAAAGCGAAAGCATTTCGTTTTAATAAAACAAATTAATGATAAAAAATATAGATAACACGACAAAGCAACTCACGAATTTTTATAGAGGAGATTATTTCACACTCACTCAATTTAGTGAAATGGATAGTAAACGGAAGTCACTCATACGCGTAGTCATAAAATGTTCAAATTACCATATGCTTGTACAGGAAACTAAACTTCAATGAGATGACGTAAGCACCAAACATAAACATCAAAAGATGTAATTTATTTAGTGATATTATTATTTTTATATTTGTTGAAAAAAGTTTATAATAAAATCATAATCCACCTTATCCGTAGATGTAACAATTATTCCTTTACTTCATCACTTTTTTCTCTCTCTTTCTTTATTCAATTTCACTTGGGGGAAACTTGCTTTCCCCATACTTAGGATAAGCATACTAATTCAAACAAACTTAGAAGTTTGCAACCTTCGCACTTTATTATAATAACGATACCAACATTTACGCTCTTCAATTCGCACGGATAAAATTTCAGATAATTTAATTAAAAAGCTTTTTGAACAAAATTATTGTATGCTTATATTTATATTTTTATCACCTCTTAATCAGTAAAATATTTATAACACGCGAACGTGTTCCTACTGCGGTCTCGTAAAGATTTCAAGCACAAGTTTTAGAATTAACAAATCACCGGCACACTCATTGGTATGTGCTTAAATACACATACTTTTTACCTATAAAAACGAGCTTAAATGATCAAAAACGGACATAAAAATGCCAAAAGTATGTTTGTTTTGCTTTGTGTACTGTGTAGGTAACGGATATTCACTAAAGGAAAAAAATAAAGTCAAAAACAACAAAACCGAGTACGAAATGGAAAAGCGTGAAAAAGTCAAAGTCAAAGTCAACAAAAAAAGTCAACAAGTCGAAGCCGAAACCGAATAAATACTTAATGGGCCAACCCGCACCCATCTAATGGGTCAGGACAGCCCATTAAACATTTATATCAAAGATTACATAAGCCTTAAAAGCCTAAAAAAAAGCCCAAACCCCTTTTCTATATTGCGTGGCCCAAAACACAACCTGAGGCCCAAAACCAATATTGAGATAACCTCGTTAGCCCACTACCCCTTTACACCTTACATCGTTAGTCCTCAAGGACTAATATTGTTAGTCCAAAAGGACTAACGATGCAACAACTTAACAAAAACAGGGCAAACACCTGTTATCCAAAACCCAGTTAAACAAACCAAACCATTTCCCGCCAAGACACTATTCATGTGTCCCTTTCACCTCGTCCCCTGCAACCACAGACAAAAACATCACCCTCCCAACTCAACCCCACATCACATAGGCTCAATGCCACCTTGGCAATCCCACACAATCTCATTCGACAAGAGCTTTTGACCAAAATCAATGGACAAGATCATCCACCTTGGGCTCCAAGATGATTCAATGGCTGAGATGGGTTCAAAGAAGCACAAGTTTAAGTTTTTCAAGGGTTTAGCTCACAAAGAAAGCACAAACGGATGAAGACAAAGAAGACCAAGACCTCAGCTTATTCTCTATATAATAGGACCTCATTGTAGCCTTTCAAGGCATCTAGTTATTACTTTTCAGCTTATTTAGTTAACTTTTAGCTTATTGTCTTTAAAATTCAAGCTTTGTAACTGTTTTTAATTAATGAAAAGTTGAGGTTTTATGTTTAAATTCTATGTTTTCTTTAATGTTCATGTTTCATTGTTTTAAAAGTATTTTATAATCCTTTATAAGCTCTAAATTACTTATTTAATCTGTTTACTTAAGCACTATAAACTGTTCCATAGTTTATAGTGTTTAAGCCTTTTTCACTCAAAAAGCTCTATTGGAAGATAAGCCGGATTTGGAAGGGCTTATAGGGTTATACTAGCTTGTTTTCAAACAAGATAGAGCTTGTAGATCAACTTGTTGTAAGCTTATTTGCCCTGTTTTGAGCAAGGGCCTTTGTAAGTTTTTTATTTTCAAATTTTAGTTTATAAACTGTTAGCTTATTTTACTGCTTATCTCTGCTTATTATCTGCTTATTCTTGCTTATTCATGTCATTTAGTGCTTAACTTGCTTATTTTATAGTCTTTGTTTCATTTGTTCAAGTATTTCATAATCTGCCATATTTTAGCTTAAAATACTGCTTATTTCATTAGCTTATCTAAAGTGCTTATTGTCTGTTTAAATTTGCTTATTAATCTTAGTTAAATTTAGTTCATCATCTGTTTTCAAAAATCAATGGTTTAAACTGTGTTTTATAAGCTTAAAATGGATTTTCACTTTCTTAAGGGGTGTTTGGCACTAGCAGTATTAACAAGAGTAAATACTGCTGAGTGACTTTTGACAATTAAGTCAAATTTGGAAAGCTTAAATTAATCTTATAAGCCAGTTTAGAAAAGTCTTCAAAGTGTAAAATTCATTTCTAAGGTGTTTTGTAATCATGGTTTGAATCTGTAGGTTTTAAGCTTTATAGTTTAGCTTAATTGTTTAGATTTTGATTAAGGGCATTTAGGAGTTGTTAGCATGCTTATTTTTGATTCACAATGCTGTAGAATTCAGTGTGTGTAAGTAGGTATTTGTAATTTGAGTTTTGAGTTAAAACTGTCAAGGTTTGCAAGAGTTAATTTCAAAGTTTAAAAGTCCATTTTCAATTGCAAATTTAGATAGGTTAAAATAAGTTTTAGGATCTAAAATCTCTTGCATAAGTAGTTCTTAGTCTAAAGTCCATCTGTTTGAGCTTATTTTGAAATTTAAAGTGTTTTTTCTAGCTTATTCTTAATCTGCAAATTGCTTATTTTCCTTTTAAGAAAACCCAAAAAGTGTGCAATCTGAGTGAACAGCCTTTTTCATTAAGCTTTTTCATGGATTATCTGAATTTCAAACTCCTTTTTCTTTGTTGATTATTGAAGCCCATAGGATAAGATTTTCAGTGTTATAAGCTACTAAGCCATAAGGATCCATTTACTAGCTTAAAAATAAGCTAGAAAATGTCCCTATGGCTGTTTGGCTAACAGTTTTAGCCAAAAAGCTTATTTGCTTTTTAAAAGCTTTCTAGCTTTCTAGCTTGTCATATTTGCTTATTTTTGTCCTTAGTTGCTTATTAGGTTTAGTTTATCATATTTTCTAGCTTATTTGTTATTTTAAATTGCTTTTTAGCCTTTTATTTTTAGTTTTAAAGTAGAAACTAGTCTTGTGTCTGCCTTTTTTGTCTCTTGTTACAATATGCTTTTAAGTGCTTATCTGCTTATTTTTCTTGCTTAATTTTGTCCCTAAGTACTTATTAGGTTTGTTTTAAGGCCCTTGTAGTTTTTTTAATTTAGTTTTAGCTTATTCATAGCTTTTAAGTTAAATAAATGTTTAACAGTTAGCCTTCAAGTCTTAGTGTAAAAAGCCAAGTACTGTCACTTTTAAGAGCTTATTTCTAACTTATTCTAGGTTTTTATAAAAAGTTATTTTACAAAAGTTGCTTATTTTTAGGTCCTTAAGCTTTTCAAAAAAAAATAAAAACTAGGGAAATTGGGAAGTCATGGGTGAGCAAGGCTCGAACCCGTGACCTCCACAACTTCTACCTAGTCTTTACACACACACAACAGAACTAACTGCCCTGTGGTCGTTTTCGAGTATAACTCTACAACATTTAATATTTAACCCCATTTTGGCCTTTTAAGCTATAAGCCCTTTTCGGCTTATTTCCAGCTTATTTAGATAAGCTGGGTAACCCAGCTTATTTTTCTTAGATTTAGCTTAGTGCAAAGTATTTTTCACAAATTTTTCAGAATTTTCCAAATTAGTTTAATATTTTTAATTAATTTTTTATATTAAAACTGTTTTTAATTCATATTAAATAAAATAAAAGTCAAAAAAATCTAATTCGTTTTTTCTAAAATTTTCTTTTATCATTTAGGATTTATAAAAATTAAATTTGCATTTGTAAGGTTAAAATTTTAGAATTTGTTTTTTTAAAGAACGAGATTTGAACCCCGTTATCATTTTTAGTGTTTTAGCTTTAATTGCTTATCGTTTTTAGTGTGCCTTTACTTGTTTTAGCATTTTAGTTATAGAAATAGAAAACCTAATCAAATTTGTGATATTCAAGAATTGTTTAACAAACGTTACCTCGATTTTTAAATTCGCACCTCGTCGGGACACTACTCGGGAAGGTTTTTAGGATTTTGCTTTGGTCAAAAGTAATTATCCTTTAAAAAAAAGCCTCTTGGAATTCTTATTATTGATATTTTTGAGATACTTATCCTTATATATATTTATATTATATATTTATTATATATTGTATTTATATATTTAAAGGGTTGATTTTTAACGTGTTAATTTTTGGCGCCGCTGCCGGGGAGGTTGTGAAACGATTATCGTGTTTCGTGTGAAGATTAGTGTTTAAAGACCCTTCCCCGTGAAGTTATCGCTTTCATTTGTGAATATATTTTATTACCAAGTATTCAAAAATACCAAAAAAAAAAATTTTCTTTTTCATTATATAAAAACGCAAAAAAACATTATAAATACTTTTCCTAAAGTATTTGCAATACCAAAAAAAACCAACAAAACAAATCGTGTTGTTAATCGTTATAATCGGCTCACCTTTGAATTACAAACTATAAGGGGGGTATAAGGAGGGCTTGATCCAAGGAACATCGCCCAAAAAGGAAGAACGCTTTTAAATCGCTTCGGCGTGCTAATTCCTTCCGCTCTCTTGTGAGTAATTTAAAGAGCTATCGTGGACTTTTAACTTCCGATTACCAAAAATATTGTGTTTTTCATAATTAGTGCATGCGCACTCATTCTCAAACCCGTAACCGTCCTCAACAAGTCCCACCAAATATTGAACCATTTAATCTCGAAGAACTTATTAAAAATCAAGCTTCTCCCGTAGTTACGATGGCCGATCAAGGTACTATGGCGCAATTGCTCCAAGCACCCACCGAGGGTTACGAGGATATCGGTGGTTCCGCGTCACCGCGGGCAACTTTGAGCTTAAACATGGTTTGCTCACTCTTGTGCAAAATAAACCATTTTTCGGACATGATAAAGAAGATCCTCGTTGAAGTTCCTAAACGTTCCGAATACGTCGATTAAGCTTATGCTTTTTCCATTTTCCCTCGAGGGGGCCGCCCGGATTTGGCTTGAAAAAGGACCCCCTCGATCGATTCTTACTTGGGATGATCTTGTTTCATAGTTTATCAACCAATTTTCCCTCCCTCGAAATGAAATCACCAATTTCCGACAATGTTTTGATGAATCTTTTAGTGAGGCATGGGACCGATTCAAGGATCTCCTTCGTGCATGCCCACATCATGGTTTCTCGGAATTACATCAACTCGATACTTTCTACAATGCTTTGAACTCTAATGATCAAGATTCGTTGAATTCCGCCGCGGGTGGTAATTTTTTAGACAAAATGCCTCGAGATTGCTTAGCCATCATCGAGAGCAAATCCAAAGTTCGTTATTCACGAAGCAAAGCGATTGTTTCCAAAGTGAGTACGAGCTCTTCTACCCCCGGTGTTTCACCCGATGTTGCCGAACTTAAAGATATGGTGAGAGCCTTGCTTCTCGATAAGAAAAACCAATCCCAAGCTCCCGCTACTGTAAAAGCGGTCGAGGAAAGTTGTGTAACTTGCGGTGGTGCTCATTCTTACCGTAATTGTCCCGCCACCGATGGCAACGTTTATCGTGACAATATTCAAGAATATGTTTCATAAGCCGCCGCGGTTAACTACAACCAAGGAAATACCGGTTACCGTCCTCCGATGGTTGCAAATCAAATTCGACCTCCCGGTTTTCCTCCCGTTCAAAACAATCAAAACAATCAAAACAATCAAAACAATCAAAGAAATAATCAAAACCGTTACAATCAAAACCGGGGAAATAATTACAACCAAGGTCCAATTTATCAACCCCCGGCTTACCAAGCTCCGGCTTACCAAGCTCCGACTCCTCAAACACAAGGTGTGTCAAAGGATGACTTTCAACACTACATCAAAGCTAATGATGCGGTTATGAAAAATATGCAAACCCAAAACCAAAACATGCAAAACCAAATGACCAATTTAACGGACATGCTTACCAAATTCATGAATGCCAATACCGCCTCTACTTCGGGCTCGGGTTCTCTTCCTAGCAACACCGTTGCTAACCCGAGAGGTGATATGAAAGCCATCACCACCCGAAGTGGAGTTTCTTATGATGGGCCTCAAGTTCCACCTCCGCCTTCTTCTCTTCCTAAGGTGGTGGAACACGAACCCGAGGTGACAAAGGATACGGTGCAACCAAGCACCGAAAACATCCAACCTCCGGAGGTCCAAACCCAAAATGATGAGCCCGTTGTTGCTCCAAAGACTAAACCGACCATACCTTATCCTTCAAGGATTAACAAGGAGAAGCTCCGTGAAAAAGACGATCTTTTAGCTTTGAAATTTATGGAGATTTTTTGGAATCTCCACTTCGAGCTAAGCTTCGCGGATGCTCTCCTACACATGCCCAAATTTGCACCAATGTTTAGAAAGCTTCTCAATAACAAAGATAAGATAATTGACTTAATCAAGACACCGGTGAATGAGAATTGCTCGGCGGTTATCCTCAAAAAGTTTCCCGAAAAACTTGGAGACCCCTGTAGATTTCTTATACCGTGTGATTTTCCGGAGATAGATGAATGCTTAGCCTCTGCCGATCTCGGTGCAAGCATCAACCTAATGCCTCTTTCCGTATAGGAAAATCTAAATCTCCTGGATTTGACCAAGACCCGAATGATACTTGAACTTGCCGACCGAACGATTTCTACTCCCACCGGCATTGCCGAGGATGTTTCCGTGAAAGTTGGAACATTTTTATTTCTGGCCGACTTTGTTGTCGTTGATTGTATTGCCGATCCTCGGGTTCCTTTGATTCTTGGGAGACCCTTCTTGAGGATGGCACGAGCTTTGATTGATGTTCAAGGTGAACAAATGACCCTTCGACATGATGAGCAATCTGTAACATTCAAAGTTGGTGATACTAAGACATTCTCCTACAATACTATTGAATCGGTTAATCGAGTCGATGTTATTGATGTAGCTTATGAGGAGTTTGTTCAAGAAGTACTTGGATTTTTGAACATTTCCAAGAGTGGCAATCCCACCCCAACTTTGGAACCAATCCTTTCTACTTCTCCCACTTCTCTCACTCCTTTTGAGGGAGGTGACTTCATTTTGGAAGAAATTGAAGCTTGCCTTACTTGCGAATCAATTCCACCAGGAATTGATGATGCCGACTTCGATCCAAAAGAAGACCTTCTCACCCTTGAAAGATTGCTTAATTCTGACCCTTCTTCCACCCTCCCTCCGGAAGAACAAAAATTTGAGGAACTTAAGACCATTGAACCTTCTAGTGATGAACTCCCCGAGCTTGAGCTCAAAGACTTACCACCTCATCTTGAGTACGCATTTTTGGAGGGTACCGATAAATTACCCGTCATAATCGCTAAAGACTTAAAAGATGAGGACAAGACCGCTCTTCTTAAGGTTCTTAGATCACATAAGCATGCCATAGCTTGGAAGATTTCAGATATTAAGGGAATAGATCCAAAGTTTTGTACCCATAAGATTTTGATGGAAGATAATGTTAAACCCACGGTGCAACATCAAAGACGGGTTAACCCAAAAATTCACGAGGTTATCAAGAAAGAAGTTATCAAACTTCTTGAAGCCGGATTAATTTATCCCATCTCCGATATCCCGTGGGTTAGCCCCGTCCATTGTGTGCCCAAGAAAGGTGATATAACCGTAATTGAAAATGATGACAATGAATTGATACCTACTCGATTGATTATGGGATGGAGTGTATGCATTGACTACCGAAAGTTAAATGATGCCACCCGTAAAGATCATTTTCCATTACCGTTTATGGACCAAATGCTTGAGAGACTCGCGGGAAACGAATACTATTGTTTTCTAGATGGTTTCTCTAGTTACTTTCAAATACCAATTGACCCAAAGGACCAGGAGAAGACCACCTTCACTTGCCCTTATGGAAATTTTGCCTACCGACGCATGCCTTTTGGCTTATGTAATGCTCCGTGCACGTTCCGAAGGTGCATGATGGCCATTTTCCACGACATGATCGAGGAAACAATGGAGGTCTTCATGGATGATTTCTTGGTCTTTGGGGATTCTTTCTCTTCATGCCTCTCCCATTTAGACAAAATGCTCAAAAGGTGCGAAAACACCAATCTTGTTCTAAATTGGGAGAAGTGTCATTTTATGGTCAAAGAGGGCATCATCCTCGGCCATAAAATTTCTAAGTCCGGGATTAAGGTTGATAGAGCCAAAGTTGATGTAATAGCAAAATTACCTCATCCCACAACCGTCAAAGGAGTTAGAAGTTTTTTAGGACATGCCGGATTTTACCGTAGGTTTATTCAAGACTTCTCAAAAATCTCCCGACTAATGACCCACCTTCTAGAGAAAGAAACCCCATTTGTCTTTTCCAAGGAATGTATAAAGGCATTTAATGCCCTTAAAAAGAAATTGACCAAAGCACCGATTTTAGTTGCCCCCGATTAGGACCTACCGTTTGAGATTATGTGTGATGCTAGTAACTTTGCGGTAGGTGCGGTCTTGGGGCAACGTAAGACCAAACATTTTCAACCGATACACTATGCAAGTAAGACTATGACCGACGCTCAAGCTCATTATACTACTACGGAAAAAGAGCTTTTAGCCGTAGTGTATGATTTTGAGAAATTTCGGCCATATCTTGTCTTGTCGAAAACAATAGTGTATACGGACCACTTGGCTCTTAAATATCTTCTCGCTAAACAAGATGTTAAACCGAGATTGCTTCGTTGGATTCTCCTACTCCAAGAATTTGATGTCATTATCTGTGATAAAAAAAGAGTGGAGAATCTAGCGGCCGACCACTTGTCTAGGTTAGAGAACCCCTACCAAAGTGAGCTCGAGATAAAGGAAATTACAAAAACATTTCCTCTCGAGACACTTGGTATGGTGACTTTTCGTGGTGATGATAGTACCCCATGGTTTGCCGATTTTTCAAATTACCATGTGGGGAATTTTGTAATTAAAGGAATGTCGTCCTAACAAAAAAACAAGTTTTTCAAGGATGTTAAGCACTACTTTTGGGACGACCCCTATTTGTTCAAGATTTATGCGGATCAAGTAATTCAGCGGAGTGTTTTTCGCCAAGAAGCCTATGATATCCTCATGGCTTGCCATAATGGACCCACCGGGGGACATCATGGTGCCAACTACACCGCTAAGAAAGTCTTTGATTTGGGATTTTATTGGCCGACTATTTACCGAGATGCCCATGACTTGGTCACTTGATGTTACGCTTGTCAACAAAGGGATGAAATGCCACAAAATTCTATACAAGTTTGTGAAATCTTTGACGTTTGGGGCATCGATTTTATGGGACCGTTCCCGTCTTCACGAGGGAACAAGTATATACTCGTGGTCGTCGATTATTTGTTAAAATGGGTTGAAGCAAAAGCGCTCCCCACCAATGACGCTCGAGTTGTTTGCAAATTCTTAAAATCTCTCTTCGCCCGATTTGGGACCCCTCGTGCTATCATTAGTGATCGCGGTACCCATTTTTGCAATGACCAATTTGCAAAGGTCGTGCTTAAATACGGAGTTACTCACCTTCTCTCCACCTCGTATCACCCATAAACAAGTGGGCAAGTTAAGGTTTCAAATCGTGGTTTGAAACGCATTCTTGAGAGGACCGTAGGCGAAAACCGTGCTTCGTACCGCATTTAAGACACCCATCGGGTGCACTCCTTACAAGTTGGTGTATGGAAAGGCTTGTCATCTACCCATCGAGCTCGAGCACAAGGCCTACTAGGCCTTAAAACATTGCAATTATGAACTTGTTACCGCGGG
>BQNB010151816.1:0-15850 GCA_026074375.1 Tanacetum coccineum | reverse complement strand
TCTCCGATAGTCCGTGGGTGAGTCTCGTTCATTGTGTGCCTAAAAAGGGTGGCATGACTGTAGTTGAAAACGAAGATAATAAGTTAATACCCACTAGGTTAGTTACGGGATGGCGTGTTTGTATTGACTACGGTAAGCTTAATGATGCCACTCGTAAAGACCATTTCCCGTTGCCTTACATGGACCAAAAGCTAGAACGTGTAGCAGGGAAAGAATACTATTGCTTTTTAGATGGATTTTCTGGATAGTTTCAAATTCCAATTGACCCGCAAGACCAAGAGAAGACTACCTTCACTTGCCCTTATGGGACGTTTGCCTACCGATGTATGCTTTTTGGTTTATGTAATGCTCCGGGCACGTTCTAAAGGTGCATGATGGCCATTTTCTATGACATGATCAAGGAAACGATGGAGGTCTTTATGGACGATTTCTCGGTCTTCGGGGATTCTTTCTCGTCATACCTCTCCCATTTAGCTAAAATGCTCAAACGGTGCAAAGATACTAATTTAGTTCTAAATTAGGAGAAATGCCATTTTATGGTAAAAGAAGGCATTGTCCTAGGACATAAGATTTCAAAGTCCGGGATTGAGGTTGACAAAGCTAAAGTTGATGTTATAGCTAAACTCCCTCATCCGACTTTCGTCAAAGGCGTTCGAAGTTTTTTAGGTCACACCGGGTTCTATCGTCGATTTATTCAAGATTTTTCTAAAATCGCCTGGCCGATGACCTATCTTCTTGAAAAGGAAACCCCGTTTATTTTCTCGAAAGAATGTATTGAAGCGTTTAATATACTTAAGTAAAAGTTAACCGAGGCCCTAATTTTAGTTGCCCCCGATTGGTACCTACCATTTGAAATTATATGCGACGCTAGTGATTATGCGGTAGGTGCAGTCTTGGGGAAACGTAAGACCAAACATTTTCAGTCTATACACTATGCTAGTAAGACCATGACGGATGCTCAAGCACATTACACTACGACAAAGAAAGAATTATTAGCCGTGGTGTACGCTTTCGAGAAATTCCGGCCTTATCTAGTCTTGTTGAAGACCTAGTGTATACGGACCACTCGGCTCTCAAATATATTCTTGCTAAGCAAGATGTGAAACCTAGATTGCTCCGGTGGATTCTCCTACTCTAGGAAATTGATGTCATTATTCGTGATAAAAAAAAGGAGCGAAGAATCTTGCGGCCGACCACTTATCTAGATTAGAAAATCCTCACCAAGGTGATCTCGAGAAAAAGGAAATTACCAAAACATTTTCTCTCGAGACCCTTAGAATGATATATTTTCATGGTGATTCTAGTACCCCATGGTTTGCCGACATTGCAAATTACTATGCGGTGAATTTCATTGTAAAAGGGATGTCGTCCCAACAAAAGAAAATTTTCTTTAAGGAGGTTAGGCATTATTTTTGGGACGACCCCTACTTGTTTAGGATTGGTGCGGATCAAGTGATTATATGATGTGTTTATGGCCAAGAAGCCGTTGATATCCTCACGGGTTGCCATAATAGACCCACCGGGGGACATCATGGTGCGAACTACACCGCTAAAAAAGTCTTTGATTCTGGTTTCTATTGGCCAACGATTTATCACGATGCCCACGACATGGTAAAGTCATGTGACTCATGTCAACGTCAAGGAAAAATCTCACAAAAAGATGAAATGCCTCAAAATGCAATTCAAGTATGCGAGATCTTTGATGTGTGGGGCCTTGACTTTATGGGACCGTTCCCGTCTTCTCAAGGGAACAAGTACATTCTTGTAGCCGTTGACTATTTGTCTAAATGGGTTGAAGCAAAAGCGCTCCCCACTAATGATGCTCGAGTTGTCGTTAAATTTTTAAAATCTCTCTTCGCCCGATTTGGAACTCCTCGTGCTATAATTATTGATCACGGTACCGATTTTTGCAATGACCAATTTGCAAAGATCATGCTTAAGTATGGAGTTACTCACCATCTTTCTACCGCGTATCATCCACAAATGAGTGGACAAGTGGAGGTTTCAAATCATGGTTTGAAACGTATCTTAGAAAGGATCGTAGGTGAAAATTGTGCTTCATGGTCTGATAAGTTAGATGATGCTTTATGGGCCTTCTGTACCGCTTTCAAAACACCCATCGGGTGCACTCTTTTTAAGCTTGTGTACGGAAAGGCTTGTCATATTCCTATTGAACATGAACACAAGGCCTATTGGGCCTTGAAACATTGCAGTTTTGATCTCAAGACCGCGGGTGATCACTGAAAAGTTCAAATGAATGAATTAAATGAACTCCGAGATCAAGCTTATGAGAATTCTTTAATTTACAAAGAGAAAACGAAGATTCATGACTCCAAGATTAAGAACCGTGTTTTCAACATTGGTGATCAGGTTCTTCTCTTCAATTCTCAATTAAAGATCTTCTCGGGCAAGCTCAAAACCTGTTAGATCGGACCGTTCACCGTTACTCAAGTTTTCCCTTATGGTATCGTCGAATTATCTCAAACCGACAGACCAAATTTCAAGGTGAACGGTCATAGACTCAAACATTATTTTGGAGGGGACATACCACCAATGGTTGTCTCGAATCTCCAAATTTCCCTATGGACCTCTAAATTCAGGGTCGAGTCATGCTCGTGACTCGGTTAACAAAAACAAGCGCTTCGTGGGTGGCAACCCATGCTTATCCCTAGTAGTAGTATATTAGTATAATATTTATGAATAAGTGTGATGTGAGGAGGCTCGCCTCTTCCTTTCTCGTGTTTCGTGTTTTGTGTTTTATGTCCACGATTGCTCGGATTATGAAGACTCTCGTGCTCGTGGTTTTGCCTATCGTTCACTCAATCTTCAATCCTCAGCATGCTTATATATGGGAATCCGATATCCTAGATCTTATTGATTAACGTTTATCTATTAGCATAATTAATAAACAGCTTTAGATTTGCGTAGAGACCCCTTAATATGTGGATTATACCTTAAAATTAGTATGGGGGTGACATTCTCACATTGAGGACAATGTGTAGTTCTAGTATGGGGGGATATTTTGATTTGATCTTATTTGCATTTGCCTTGTCTTCGCATAACCCTGTTTTGCCACCAAAAATAGCAAAAATATGTGATTTTATGCCAAAATTAAAAAAAATCAAAAATAAAATAAGTGTTTTGACATGTAGTTTTGTCTTTTTGAGCATTAATTTTGACTTATTGCGCTCTAGTTTGCCCCTTAACTTATATAAATTTAAGCTTTTGCTAGTCTTTTATACAAGAAGCTTTAAAACATGAATTCTAGCTTGAAAAAGTCAAGAGTTTGCAAGTTTCCATGATAGACTTTAAATATGCAAAGCTTGTTTTATTAGACTAAGCATTCACGGATCTTTTTAGTAAAGATTTTAAATTTGTGAAGAACGAAAAATGATAGAGTTTTATATAAGTTAGATGCTAAACATGGAGTAGTTGGTTCTCTTTAAGGCTCATAGAGGTTAATTGTGGCTTTTTGCTCCCATCAGCTTAATAAACTTTTTAATAATGGTTGAGAATAAAGTTACTTTGATTTTTGCGCATTCTTTAGTTTAAATCACACTTCGTAGATTTCTTTGGTGATGTAAGGTACACATCGATGGTTTTGTCAGTGTTGTGGGGAAATAGGCTACCGATTCCTAACGGCTCGCTACCGTTGTCTAAGTAGTTAAAAGACCACAGGACTTGAAATTTGGCTAATAATAATATATATAAATAATAATTAACTTATAATGAAATAAAACGAAGCTGAAATGACGTTTGGGTTCATGGTCGGCCTCGCATATCCGATGTGACAGTCATTTTAAAGGGTGGACAGGTAATATTATTTAACATTGAAAAACTGTGGGCCTGATAAAGTGACTATTCTTGCTGGTCCGTCTCGTTGCGACTGTGGCATGTCTTCAAAAGAAGGCCCCCATAGTAAAGGATAATAATCTTGAGGCTGGTAAAAGGTTTGTTTGCATTCTGGCTCGGGTTTGCTGCCGATGTTTGCAGCCTTCAAAAAGGGTCGCGGATATTTACACCGAGCTCGAATATGACTACTGGCTCTTGACGGGTTAGGACGCCCGAATGTGTCAGTTGTTTAAAGGACGATGTTTAATAATGTTGCAATGATAACAATAATATAAAGGCCAAAATTCGACTCGGGGTTAGCTAAATATTAGCCTCCGTCTCTGGATCGTTTGTTGAGTTGTTTCGGATGAAATAAAAAGGATAACCCCTAAATCATGCGAAATTAGAACCTTAATGTGGACCTTATTCTCACCATATCGTCTCTTTAGGAAAGGATTTCAAACTAATTGTGGTCTAAACCAGGTTTACTTTATTTGAATAAAGGACTTAATTTATTTGTCACTAATAATAAGAATAAAACCAATAGAGGATTTAGGAATAAGGGAGCGGAAAGTAGCTATATGGTATGTGCTATTTTACACATACCTTTTACCATGAAAAACGAACCCAAAAGACCAAAAACATAATAAAAATCGCAAAAATATATTTGTTTTTTGTGTTTGTGTATGTGCATGTACGAATATTAAAGAAATGGACAAAAGAAAAGACAAAACCGGACAAAACCGAGCACGAGATTGGAAAGAGCGCGAGAAAACGAGTCCAACAGTCCCCTCGAATTTTATTGGGTCGGCCCGTAACCCACTACACGGGCCGGGCCAGCCCATGTTACTTCGAAGACCAACATTAGCCCAAGAAAAAAATAAATATAAATAATAAATATGATTTATGTGATGATGTCATCGTGCGTCATGGTCATGTGCCTTCTAATTAAATCAAAAGATAGCAAGTGCCTAAGCACTATGGAATTGTGGGCAAATTGGAAGACGACACATGGCAAAGGGTTTATACATCTCAAATTGCAAGTGCAGGTTCTACTAAAAATGATCCAATGGTGTGAAATGTGGCTTACAAATGAAGCAAAATTAAAGGACACGTGGCGCTCAAGAAACGGATGGATCATTCTTTCATTTTCGTCGATCCGAGGTCTCCCACAAGATAGCCAATGATTGGCTCATCAACTCACCAATAATTGGGGCAGAATTTACACAAATAGCTCCTCACTTTGTCTATAAATAGAGATGCCTCTCACACTTTTGGGATGTTAGATAGATGATTAAATTTTTCTATTTTTTTAGCTTATTAGGAGTATGATAAATTTTAGCTTATTTTTGTTTAGGTTATTTGTAAAAGCTCATTCTAGCTTATTCGTTCAGCTTATTTGTAAAACTTAGCTTATTGGTTGTAAAATGTAACTTGAGGTTTGAATATTACTCGTGGCTTATTTCTTTCATTCTCTTTATACTTTTCTTGCGGGCTTATCTACATAAGCTAAACTTTTAGCTTATTTTTGTGGCTTATTAGTTGAGTTTGTTTACAAATAAGTGGAACATCAAACAAGCTGTCTCATAACTTATTTGACTTGTCAATTTATTTAGAAACAAGCTTCGTTAATATAGTTTTTAAATAACTTTTGGTTTCGATTAATTTTCAATAAATTTATTGTTGCTAATTTCTTTCTAGCTTATTTCCTACAATCGAATAAGCCCTGTCATGACTTATTCGTTTAGATTTAAGCTCAAAAATCCCAATTAAGCTTTGGCATATTAATATTCTTTTCTAGCTTTTTCTTTCGTTTGCTTATTTTGAAATTCCGTCTAGTTTTTATACCTATTCGAATAAGTTGTGCGTTTAGTTGTAGTTATTCTAGCTTATTCAGTTAGTGAGAGCTTATTTTTGATGCTTATTGTTCGGTTAGAGTCTATTATGTTAGATGTAGTTTTGTTTGATGAATCTCATTTAAATGCGTTTGTTATTTGATTCTCCTATTTCAAAAGTTTTCTTTTTTTTTGTTCGCTTAAATTCTGTTTCATTTGTCGTGGCTTATTAAGATTCGCTCATTAAAGTTGTAAGTTTAGTTTAACATTTGTGCAACTCACTCTTATTACTCGTTACTCTATCTGGTCCTCTATTAAGATTTTGGGCCTCGTTAGAATTTAGGGCCTCTTTTGGTTATTGGGTTGATTTTGGTCTATTGAAGAAATTTTATGGCTTGAGGCTTGCATATTGGTTTGTAAAATAAATATAAGATCTTTGATTTAATTTGGATCTGCTAGGGTAGTTGGGCTGCGTTTGGTTTGTGAATGAATATTTGGGCCTTCAAGTGTGAAGTGCAAATTAAGATGTATATATATTGTTAACTGTTTTGTTGATTTTGAGTTTTGCCTTTTGGTACCGGTCAACTCATGAGGCGTGGAGCTTAAGGGTTTATTTAGCTAGACCGAATTTGATTATTGTTTTAGCTAAATAAATCGGGTGGTTTTTGTTTAATTGCGGGTCTCCAATTTGGTTTCATCTTCTAATACTTTTTCAATAATTAGAGTAAATTTATTTTATCATTTTATAATATGTTTTGCCTTATTTGAAATTTTGAACATGCTTAGTGTAGATTATTTTTCATCCTTTTGATGTTGATAACGTTTGCCTTATTTAGTTAGTGATTTATTTGCTCATTTAGTGTTTTAGAAATTAGTGGGATTTAAAATATGATTAGGGGATTTTAATTTGCGACATTTATTTAGATTTAAAGGTTTTATTTTAAAAATATATTAATAGATTATAATATTAAAAAAAAAATATAATTCTTTTAATGTAGGATTTTATTCTTAGAAGTTTGCAATTTTAATATTGATATTTATTATGCTTGCTATTTGGTATCGTTTTAAATACTCTATTTTTTGTTTAATGCTTTACATGTTTTATTGTTTTTATTGCTTTTTGCTCGTTTTTAGCTTTTATTGTCTTTATCATTTGAAAAAGTAGTATTTAGAACCCAATCAAAAAATCTTTTTAAACATTCAATACGCCATTCGCGAATCACGGAACTTAATAACCGATTTTCAATTCACACTTCGTCGAGGGAAAACGACCCGGGAGGTTTTTGAGACAACTTTGGTTAAAATTTTGTTTCTAGAACCCGACGGAAAATACATACTATACTATAATTGTTACTATCCTTATATACTTATATATTATATTATATATATTTAGTGTGTATTGGATTGTACATCAATTTTTGGCGCCGTTGCCGGGGAAGTGTGTAACGATTTTCGCGTTTCGTTCGAAGATTAGTGTTTTGAAGAATCTTCCTCGTGAAGTTATCGCTTTCCGTTTGTGAATATTTTTCTAGTTTATAAATATAAAAAATACAAAAATATTTTATTTTCTCAATTTTTTTGTATATATATATTAAATAATCAAAAATACTAAAAAAAATCAAAAAATTAAAAGTAACCGTCTTGTGTCACTTACGAAAAAGGCGCACCTCTTTTGTGAATTTTACTTAAGGGAGTTACCCTAAGTTTGTTGATTAATCGGTAAAACAAAAATATTTTTTTTCTTTCTTATTTTAATTTCCGTATGTATTATTTGAAAAAGCTAAAAATATTCTTCTTTATCCTCTCGGTGCTCATATTGGTTATAATTGTCCACCAAAAGTTCCGATTATCTCTAATCCAGAACAATGCAATCAAACCATTAATGAGCTCCCACAGACTTTGCTAAATGTTCATCCGACATGCAATTATGAAGATGAGAATTCATTCACTTATGATTCCAAACCTAATTCTTTCAATGATTCTCCAAGTGTTCTCACCCACCCTCCACAAACCCAGTTTGAGACTTACTTGTGTGAGTTATGTGGAAATAATGCTCATTATGGTTATGATTGTCCACCACGATTCCCGCTTGTCTATGAACAGGAGCCGTGTTACAATCAAAACTTTAATGATAATTATTTTCCACAAAATTCTCAAAGTTCTTCTCAACAATATCTTTGTTGTGAAAATTGCGGGGGCCCTCATGAAACTTTTCAATGTCAACCAATGAATGAAGATTATTATGAGCAAAATTCTTGCTATTATCCTAATTCTTTTGGTTTTGACCAATATCAACCCCCGCAGTTTCCCGTCAATTATCCTCCTCAAGAGACAAGTAGAGAAATTTTGCAAGCTCAAGAAGACTTAATGAAAGCTATACAAGCCTTTTTTTAAGGAGTATGATCATATACCTCCTAATGAAAAGTGCATGGCTTTATTACTAGCTGAGGAAAGACTCCTGAAGATTAAGCAAGTTATGAGAGAAGAGCAGAATCAACCTAAAGTTTTACAAGAATTGCTTCTTAAACTTATGGATGATTTGCAAATTCTTAAAGGAAGTCAACAAGAAAATAAGGAGACAGCAGCTCAAAGTTCTATTCCATTTTGGAATTTTTCTATGATTGACGATGAAGAAGCTAGAGATAACTTTTTGAAAGACGTATGCACTTTCTTAAGGAAGTTTAGTCGTATACCTTTTGGAGTAACACCAAAGGTTATATTGATATCTTGGGAAAGTTTTGGCGAAATTAAAGATGCTTTGATGGACAAGCAATATCGACAAGAGGATATTCAAGAATTGATGAGTAAACTCCTTGAAGATGTGCGAAATATCAGTGAAGAGTTTTCAGAATATATTAATTGTCCAAGCTGGAATCGTCCGCTTTTCTACTTCGATGATGACGATGATGAGTATACTGTTATATGGAGAAAGCCTAAAGCAATCACTCCTGTCTTACCAATCGAGGAACCCGATAACTCTCTAAGTATGGGGGACGAGCATCTTAGCACTAGTGTTGAGAACCTTATCCCTAGTGTTGAGGACCTCGTCCCAATCCCAAGTGGATCCAAGGGTGTTTCCGACGATATTTGTGATAATGATCATTCTGATGCTGAATCTTTGCTTAGTCGAGATATTCCGATCACGTCTCCTAAGATCGATTTTCTTTCCGAGGAGTTCGCCGGTGAATTCGCTCCTATTCCACCGGGAATGGATGAAGACGAATTTGATGAAGAAGAAGTTGATTGTTATGATCATGATATTTCAAGTGATGACGATTTATGAGAACATCGAGTACGTTGAAGCATCACCTCTCAATTTGGAGTACGATAGTTTAGAGGAGGAGAATGAAGATCAAGAAGAGAAAGAGTTTGACTTAGAAGATATTTTTCAAATCCAAGACGTTATTCTTCGTGAGAAATTATTAAACATTAGTCGTCTTATTACTAATATCGAATCTTTTAAAGATAATTATACTCCTGATCGTGTGCTCAAGTCTCCTTTCTCAGTCCCTATCTCCATCACGGATAGTGATTTGTTCTTTGAAAAGTCCGATACTTCTTTTTCTTTTTTAGATAACTCTTTACCTGAATTCGAGACTTTTAGCGATCATACGGAAGAGACGAGAAGTGGCAGTACCACTACTCATGCTAATAACTCTCTTCCCAAGTATGATTCGTTTCTTTTTGAGGTTGAGCCCGATCAGGGAGGGTTGATTAGCATTGTTATTTCTGATAATTCAAATGACCCTCTTTTGGAATTTCCCGAGTTTGAATCATTTCATTTTGATCCGTCATTTCCTCGTCCTCCTTCGGAACCACCGGATGTTGAGATTAGCTTAATTATTGAGACTGATGCACCCGTGATAAACAATTTTGATGAGCTTAATGAAGATGAATGTTTTGACCCAGGGGGAGGTGAGATTGATGTAGAAGATGACGATTCCTTCACATTTGTCATTCGGACTTTTCTCCCGTTTCTCACTTACCCTGAGGTTTCTCCCTTACTTTCCTCCACCAAAAATGAGGACACCATTTTTGACCCCGGCATCTCCACTTAGAGCCGGTGGCATCTCATCGGGATGGAACTTTCATGTGCTTAAATGTTTATCCAAACATTAATGAAAGCCCGATTGAGATTTTCTCTTCCATTTACTTTCTCCAAGGACGAATGAATTCGGGGATCGAGTCAAGCTATGTGACTCGGTTACCAAAAACAAAGCGCTTCGTGGGAGGCACCCCATGCTTATCCATTTTCTATTTTCTTTCTTATTTCTATTGTGATGTGAGGAGGCTTGTACTCTTCCGATTCTTGTTGTGTTTGTACTTGTGATTGTTTGCAGGATGAACCCAAATTTTCTGAAGTCTCTCGTGTTCGGTGTTTTGTCCCGGTCCACTCGAGCTTCCTAGCCTTTGCTTGCCATTAGTTTGGGGAAATCCGATATCCTAAAGATTATTATCGACTAACATTTATCTTTTAGCACACTTGATAAACGGCTTAAGATTTTTGTGATACTTTCTTCAGGCTTGAGTTATGCATTAGACTTTTTGAGTTCTAGTATGGGGTTTTTAAGTCTTAGGCTAGGAAACATTGAGGACAATGTTTAATTTTAGTATGGGGTAGTATATCTTCGATATGATCTTGCCTACTTTTACCCGTTGTTCTCACGTACCCCGTTTTCCCACCAAAATTTTCAAAAATATGAAAAAATTTAAAATTTTCAAAAATAAAATAAGTGTTTTTGTCACAATTTTGACTTTCCTGCTGGGTAGAATAAGAGTAAATTTTGACTCGATCGAGCGTGTTGAGCTCTAGCTTGTTTCTTAACTTTTAGGCTAAGCGTTCGCGAAAATTCGCGAAGAACAAAAAATGATAGAGTTAAGTATGAGTGGGATGCTAAACAAGGATTAGTTGGAAATCTTAAGAGCTCATGTATGTAATTTGTGGCTTTTTCTCCCATAAGCTCTTAACCGGATTAATATACGTGCTGTTTTTGGAGATTAAACTTAAATCAACAATTTTTATGTAATATATAGCAAAAATTTTAGTCTTAGTTCAAATTTATACTTGAATTTTTCAAAAAGAAGTCTTCTCTATATAAAGTAAAAAAAATGATGATGTAACTTAATTTTAGTAAACATTCCCTTTGATTTGGAAAATAAAAAAAGTCCCACCGAATGATTCGAATTTTGGCTTATTATATGCATCGCATGTTTATTGCTATACTTATACCTTAAAGAGCCTTAGAGTATATGGTATGAGTAGAGTTAATCATTTTATTACTTTTTGCCTTAAAGACCTTAGGCGTATAAGGAGCAAAGTAATACTAAAATCATGAAATTATTATACCTTAAAGACCTTAGGTATATGGTAACTTATAAAACAAATGGATTGAAAAATGTTTGCTTAGTTGTTTGCACCATAACGAGCCTAAGGGTATTGTGTAAATAATATACTTGAATTATGTCTTAAAGAGCCTTAGGGTATATACATGAATCTAAGGCAAAAGCAAAAAAGCCAAATTTGGGCACTTAACGTTTTCAAAGATAAGGGTGGAACAAAACTTAATATTTAACCGTCCCGCTTATATATATTGTAGGATTAAATACGTATCAATAACAAGTCTGAAAGAGCCTTCAGGTATAAGACTTAATGTAAAATCTTGAGATACAAATTAGATTTGCGTGTGAGACAAAGTAAAAGTACACAATTAGTATTTTATTATAGTGTTAGTATCATTACATTGCGACAATGAACTTTTTTAAGCTATTCATGGAAAAGTAAATTGTGGACGATGAATTTATTTTGCTTGTTCCATGATCCTAAGTATTATGAAATCACAATGTTATGAAGTGTTGAAATATGGAAAGTTATGAAAAAGCATAAAAAAATGAAATGAAAAATGTTGAAAATGGAAAAACAGGGCGTTCTTTTAACTATTGATTTCTTAATCTCTTTAGATGAGCACTTAGCTACTTTTCAAAAAGTTGTTTATTTGGGGGATTAAAAGAAAAAAAATCTTAGTTTTAAGCGTGTATTTATTACATTGCGTGAGGACACGACAATACTTTAGTATGGGGGAATTTAGTATGTGCGATTTTACACATATCTTTTACCATGAAAAACGAACCCAAAAGACCAAAAACATAATAAAAATCGCAAAAATATGTTTGTTTTTGTGTTTGTGTATGTGCAGGTACGGATATTAAAGAAATGGACAAAAGAAAAGACAAACCCGGACAAAACCGAGCACGGGATTGAAAAGAGCGCTAAAAAACGAGTCCAACGGTGCCCTCGAATTTTATTGGGTGGGCCCGTAACCCACTACACGGGCCGGGCACGGGCCGACCCAGCCCATGTTACTTCTAGGCCCAACATTAGCCCAAGAAAAAAAATAAATATAAAAAAATAAATATGGTTTATGTGATGATGTCATCGTGCGTCATGGCCATGTGCCTTCTAATTAAATCAAAAGATAGCATGTGCCTAAGCACTATGGAATTGTGGGCAAATTGGAAGACGACACATGGCAAATGGTTTATACATCTCAAATTGCAAGTGCATGTTCTACTAAAAATGATCCAATGGTGTGAAATGTGGCTTACAAATGAAGCAAAATTAAAGGACACGTGGCGCTCAAGAAACGGATGGATCATTCTCTCATTTGCGTCGATCCGAGGTCTCCCACAAGATAGCCAATGATTGGCTCATTAACTCACCAATAATTGGGGCAGAATTTACACAAATAGCCCCTCACTTTGGCTATAAATAGAGATGCCTCTCACACTTTTGAAAGAGGGGGGAGAGATGATTAAATTTTTCTATTTTTTTAGCTTATTAGGAGTAGGATAAACTTTAGCTTATTTTTGTTTAGGTTATTTGTAAAAGCTCAATCTAGCTTATTCTTAGCTTATTGGTTGTAAAATGTAACTTGATGTTTGAATATTACTCGTGGCTTATTTCTTTCCTTCTCTTTATACTTTTCTTTCGAGCTTATCTCAATAAGCTAAACTTTTAGCTTATTTCTGTAGCTTATTAGCTGAGTTTGTTTACAAATAAGTGGAACATCAAACAAGCTATCTCATAGCTTATTTGATTTGTCAATTTATTTAGTAACAAGCTTCGTTAATATAGTTTTTAAATAAGTTTTGGTTTGTCTTATTTCTTATAAGCTTATTGTTGCTATTTGCTTTCTAGCTTATTTCCTACAATCGAATAAGCCCTCTCATGACTTATTCGTTTAGATTCAAGCTCAAAAATCCCAATTTAGTGTCGGCTTATTAATATTCTTTTCTAGCTTTTTCTTTCGTTTGCTTATTTTGAAATTCCGTCTAGCTTTTATGCCTATTCGAATAAAGCTGTGTGTTTTTAGTTGTAGATGTCTTCAGCTTATTTTAGTTAGTGAGCTTATTTTTAAGCTTATTAGATTCGTGTTTTTTTTAGAGTCTATATGTAATGTAACAATTCTCATTTTCGTGTCATGTACAGACTAAATTAATGAACACTATTTATTTTAGTCCGATACGCGTTTTACTTTTTAATATTTTACCATTTAAGCTAAACCCTAGACTTAAAATAAATAATCAATGAATGTCAACGATCACCAATAACTTAAGGTTTACATCAACCAAGTAAGAAATAATAATTATTGAGAATAATTATTGTACTATGCGCATTTTCTTTTTATTGTGGTCACAGTAAAAAGGGCAACGTTTTCGCGATAAATACCCAATGGACGCACCCCGGAAATACCTAGACTACCTAGACTCAAACCAATACCCATATTAAACGCCTAGACACAAAAACTAACAAATGTCTTGCGTTAATATCACTTGGTTTCCGAAATTGGACAAGTAAACCCACAACAAATCGTCCCATGTGGATTTATTTACTAGCAAAATCTCCCTAATGATCCTTAAAGGTACATGTACATATGCTAGGTAATTAATTTGTGTCCTAATGGTTCCCTAATGATCTTTGACACAATGGATATTAACCTATTGCTCCTTTTCCTCTCTTGATGTCGCGGATAACCAAGAACCAAGTCACAAACCCATAAGATTTCCTAGCTAAGTAAACATCTTGTACATCTTTAGCTCATTAAAACATGTACTTAGTGGTTTAGCTAAATACTATGTGTGGCTAACTAAAACTTCACAAAACCGCCCTCTAGGGCACGATTTCGGTTTGGGTGTGAACTAGGAAAGTTAACTAGACTTCTTACCTATAAATATGCACTCATATCCTACCCTTTTACACTCTTGTTAACACACACACGTCTCCAACACTCCTCTCTTTGTGTTCGAGTCTCAAACCGCCAACAAGCATCCACAAGGAGATATACGCGTTACGGGTTAAGCGATTTACACGACCACACCTTAACCTCTCGGACTATAGGACCTTTGTAAGTTATATACAACTCATTTCCTTTGTATTTTACGCGTTCGTTTATTGTAAACTAGCCTAGGAGTCAAGTGTATGTGCATACGATATACTAGCGTGAAAACACACATGATAAACATGAAATGAACGTGTTATGAGCACATTGTATTCGTTTAATAACTTGCGTAGTGTTGGAAACGTAAAAGCTAACGCAAACAATAACCTTGATATATAAAAATGGACCACGACATGGGTAATAAGCCTTGTTCGCGAATTTAAAGTGAAACTATACGTAAACTATGGTTGTAATCACGACATGAGGGTGTGGAAACATGTATTCGACGTTAATGAGTGTTTGCATGTCACGAATCACGATTAGAAAATGCTAGGCACTCTTGTTTTGATGCTAGACAATTTGACGAGACCATATAACGCATTAATAAACCCTTCGGGCCCTTAATGAACTCGTAGCTTATTACCGAGAGCCCAACGCGAGCCCATGAACCATAATAAGCCTAAATAGCTTATTGGTAAGCTTACGCGGCTTAATAAGCTTAACGTGAACTAAGAACCTTAATGGACCCTTTGGCAAGTCTTAGAACCAAACGAACCCTTAACGGGCCTTCAAGCCCATTACCGAGTCCACAAAAATAAGCCATACGCCACGAATAAGCTCCCACAGCTTATTCGAGAGCTTAAGCAACCGATAAGCCTCCTAAAAATCATAGAAAGGTCATTGGACCCAAAGGGATTAAGGCCCAACCCCTAGAACCCTTACCGGGTTTCTATCGGGCCCAATAGGCCCAACAGTTTGCTTATTAGCTTATCGGATAAGCTAAATAAGCAAACCGACCTCCAAAGTGCTTATTAGACCTAAATGAGCTTAACGGACCCTAATGGACCCAACAAGACCCTTTAAAAACTTTACCGGGCCTTAACGGGCCCAAGACCGGCCCATTAGAGATGCTTATTAGCTTATTGGCTTATTTGGAATAAGCTGAAAAGAAAACAGTTTGTTCGGCTTAATACAAGTTGGAAAAGCACTAGGAAAAGTCTAAAAACTCTAAACACCCTTATCGGGTTAAGTTATTGGGCCCATAAGCCCAATAAGCTCGAAATAAGCTTCAATAAGCTCACCGAGCTTATTTTAAGCTCAACAGCCCCACGTGAGCTTATTAACGACACTTAGACTTATTAAAACTATAACGGGCCTCTAAAAAGCTAAACGGACCTTAACGGGCCCAATAAGGCCCGTTAAGCCAAAATAAGCTCGGATAGCTTATTTATAAGCCGAAATGGTTTGGTTGGCTTACTTGGACTAAATAAGGCCAAATGCCACTTGTCGGGATTTAATTGGGTTGAAAATGCGATTTTTACAAAGTCGGGGGACTAAAACCGTAAATGCCGAAACCTAAGGGATTGAATTGTCATTCCTTGTATTTCAATAACTCCAGGGACTATTATTGCAATATTCTGAAACTTGAGGATTTAAGTGTAAGTTATAAGGACCTAAGTGAGTACAAGCGGAATTTATATATACTAAAATATATATATATACGTTTGTGTTTCGAGTAATGATTAAATATTATTATCGAGAAGTAATAAATATGATATATTTATTAAGCGGAAGCAATATCACGTTTCTCGAGAACCATCGAAAGTATAGATACAATAGTCTTGTGTGTCACCACACAAGTGATAACGGTATATATAAACTTAAAATGAGATTTAGTTTATACAATGAGTCGTTAGCTTAAATGTGTAAACTAAGACTGGACCGTACTTACTTAGGTACTTAACGGTG
>BQNB010151815.1:0-15850 GCA_026074375.1 Tanacetum coccineum | reverse complement strand
AGCAAACCAGGGGAGTACTAGTTTTTTTTACTTGTTTTCTTTTCCCTTTATTCGTTTTTACGGGTACTTTTAAGAACATTGGGTACAATGTTCAACTTAAGTGTAGGGGAAATAAGCCTTAGAAACTATTCCTTCATTTTCCATTTGCTTTGTCCATAAAATGATGGGTAATATATCGAAACATAGCATAAGAGGTGATTTTGACCTAAATTTAAAATTATTTTATGACACATACTGACAAAAACCAAGTATTAAGAGCGTCTCATTGATAGGAATTTATACTACTAGCACAAAAACCCTCAAGTCCCACCCCAAAATGTGAGGTTCGCCCTTAGATGTTATATCTTTAGCTTGTTCGAGTTAAGGAGTGAGCAATCATGTGTGTCTATTCCGTCGTTACGGATGTGTTGCGTAGTTTTGTCGCCTTTTCTGAAACATTGGTATTGGTTACTTTAGGATTATGAGAGTGTACCGGTATCATATTAAATTCTAAAACTTGTTTTTGTGATGCATCCTGAGATCGCATAGTAAGTGTTAGGATTTTCTTGATAAGAGGCATTAGGAATAACCCATGTTTTAAACCTATAATTGTTATGATGGTCACACCGATCATGTAACTATCCTACACCCTTGCCATGCACTCACCTTTAGTGCAGGATATCCCTAGTACAACCCTCCGAGCCTATCCCTTTTCATGGTTCTCGTAATTTTCTAGTTAAGCCGTACTATTAATGAAGAGCATTGTCACCCTTAAACCAATCGTTACACCCAAATCGCTTAGCCTACCTTGTATGTACTCGCTTTTAGTACATTATTGTTTTAACCCAAGTTAATTATTGAGTACACGGTTGCTAAGTCCTTATCCTTGTAAATATTGTTTTGGGACGATTGAGATTCATGGTAGTATTTATTTCGCGGAAGAATGGGGAAGAAAAGTTAAGTCAATACCCCCCATACGTTTGTTAGATGATCTCCATGTTATTTTGATCCACCTCAAATCGGGTCATTAGTTAGATTGTAAATATCGAGCATGTAAAAGCTCAAGTGTAGGGGTACGTGTTATAAACCCCAAGTTATGATGTATTATGTTATTAAAAAAAAGAGATTGATGTAGAGTTGTGTAGAGTTTGTATATCTTTGTCCGAGTCTTGGCTTAGCAACCAAACCAGCGTGTATTCGTGTAAATAATTAGCTAACCCTTCCACTCCAAATTCACCCAAAGCCACCCAAATGTATCCCATCTATTTTTGTTTCCATTATATGTTATCTTACACCTACACCCCACAACCCTTTAAAAAGACCTCTTAGATAGTAATGAATAATGCTTGCGCCTAGCGGTGGAGGTTTGATCCTTTACCAAGCCTATGGTAATTTATATGCTATGACAGGTAGTGAGTGTTGATTTTCTGTTTCCCCCTTTATGTTATAATTTATTATACACCCGAGAGAAAGAGAGAATCCCAAACACTTATGTGAGGTGCTAGTATGTACTTTCCGTGCTTTTAATTACGAGGTCTAGAAGGTTGTGTTGTAAAATACTTTTAAAGAGTAGGTAAAAATGACCCTCATATTGCTATTGTCTAGGTAGAAAAGCCCATTTGCTTGAGGACAAGCAAATCCCAAGTGTAGGGGTATTTGATGAGGTGTCATTTTATACACTTTTTCGGGGCCGTTTAACCCCCTAAATCGTGTGTTTATGCCCAAAATAGGTACTTAATCATTCCTTTTTAGGTATTTTGCATTTGGAAGAAATACACGTGACTTGGGCTCATTTGAAGAAGAAACGGACAAGACTACGGACCTACGCTAACATTTCTCAAGATTATGTTCTTAGAGGCTGGAGACGGCGTCACAAGATACACATGACGCTGTCACAATTCAACCCATGATAGCGTCAGAGATTTTGCGACGGCGTCAGAACATAGACGACCTAAAGGAACTCTAGAAGATTCGGTGTCACGAGATTAAGAATACCATTCAACGCGCGCGTGAAGTACCTGATATTGGTTAGATCATAACTCCTTCATTCGAACTCGAATTTCGACGATTCAACAAAGACCTAGAAATCTACAACTTCGCAAGAAATGTCATGGTGATGGCGTCACATGTTATTGGTGACGCCGTCATGAAGGTCGGTTTGGGTTTTTGCCTATAAATACAATCTCATAACTTCATTTTTATCAAGCCCCAAACCCTAAGTCCGATTCTAGGGTTTGAGGCTAGGTGTTTTTTAGAGCAACTTAGTGGGTCTAATTCACTCTTTTACATCTTGTAATGGTTTGATTATCACTTTCTATTTTAAATTATGTCTTTAATTCCTTTTGTTGATTATTATTTTCTATTCTCTATTAAAGTATGCTTGGTATTTCATTCTGTGTTTGTTTAGATGTTATAATCCCTGAGATTGATTGTGTGTTTGTGTTAGTTGATGTTTATTATGCATGTTTGATCGAAGATCCATACGCTTTCATACTATAATTGATTGATTGATTTGTAATAAACTAATTTGCATGATTAAACAACCTTAACGTGTGATCGGTTTATTCTTGATTATTACAAACCTAAAGCCTCTATGAGACATGACTTAGAAACTATGCATGGAAAGTATTGGCAATTTGTATTGAGTGTGTGTTAATTCATCAAAAGTGCAATCCTCTAGCTAATAGTTGGATACTGGCAAGACCTAAGCCAAATTATACATGATAGTGGAAATCTTAATGCTTTATGTTGTGTTCGTGTCCGATTAAGCAACCTCATAGACATTGGCCATAGGTGTAGAAGGGAGAGGAGATGTGAACGCTTAACCGATCTGTATTAGTCATAAATCCCCATCAATAATTTATCTAACTAGTTAAGCACAATACATATTCATGATTAGAGAGAATTTCATCTAAGTAAATACGCTTTTCTATATCATTGTTCCTAGCTTAGTTTAGTTATAATTAGGATTAGTTATTAGCTTAATCAAAAACCTCCCTTTAAAACCCGACATTTAATTGCTTTCAATTAAACAATAAAAGACCAAAAAGAATCATCCCTCAACCTTTAGATTTAGGCTACATACACTTCGAACCTACCTCACTATTCTCCTAGAGAATGATCAATCCCCCAGACTTACCTATACTACACTACAACGGTTAGGTTCACTGCCTAGAAGGATTGTAAAACTTTTGTGGTTTTTGCAAATTTCGCTTAGGCGGCCATGGAAGTCCAAATGGGAAGTCTTTAATGATGAAGACGACTCTCTCAAACCCATGGTTTGTTAAAAACCGACCAATTTACGGAGAGGATGAAATTCGGAGGTTCCAAAGAGGTACCGCTTGTGGTCAATGTAAAAACTTATGATGGCACGGAGATTGGACGATCACTAAAGATCCTTGAAAGCAGCGGCAAGATAGAGCGGTGGGTCATGCCCACCTGGTGCCACATGTTTAACTCCACACTCATCGGCTCCGCCAGGGTTTGGTTCGATAAACTCCCGCCAGAATCCATTGACAACTATGAAATGTCGAAAGCGTTCCTAGGGAACTACTCGCAACAAAAAATTAAATCTAAAGACCCGTTAGAAATCCACTATATCATTCAGAGGGAGGAGAGGTCGATGGAGCTTTTCATGGAAAGATTCAAGGCGGAAAGTATGCATGTCAGCGGAGCACCAGAAGCATGATGAAACAAACGGGAATCAGCACGTATCACAACCCAGATCTATCAAAAAAGCTAAACGATAACATACCAAAGTCTGTAGACGAAATGATGAGCGTAACAACAGCTTTTCTAAGAGGAGAAGTAGCCGCCGCTAATCAATTAAATAAAAAAGCGCCACCAGCATGGAAGCATCATGAGACCGACCACAGACCAAACTTCGACAAGAGGCTCGACTTCAAAAGCCAACACAAGTCGAACAGGCGGCAAGATCGTTTCACGCCTCTCACAAAGACACCAAAAGAGATCCTAGCAATGGACACCGTGAAGTTTAAGGCACCGTCACCCATGACCGGGCCCACAGAAAACCGAAACAAGAACAAGTTTTGTGAGTTTCACTGGGGATATGGGTTATAGTATGATGAGTGCATCCATTTGAGGTGCAAATAGAAGCAGCGTCAAGGCCAGGACAACTGTCACATCTGGTTAAAGAAATAAAATAAGGAAGAAAACGAGGAGAGCAAGCAAAAGCTGCAAAGAAAGGGGAAGCTCCCAACAAAGAAAAAACCATGGCAATTTTCATGGGCTGGGCAGCGAATAACAAGGCAAAAGACCACCCAGAGTTTCTCCGCAGACCAAGAAATTTCTTTCTCAACCCTAGGAGACAAGAGCGGACAAGAAACACCAATTTTGATTAAAGCGGAAGTAGAAGGCCACCTCATCCATCGCATGTATGTAGATGGAGGATCAGCCTCAGAAGTGCTATATGAGCATTGCTTTAACAAAGCTTCATCTAAAAATAAAAAACTAAATGATCTCTGGGATAAAACCCCTCCTCTTTTTTACCTTTATAAGGTTCAGCGGTGAAATATCATGGCCACTAAGGCAAATATTACTAATGGTGACTTTGGGAGATAAAGAACACTAAACGAGCGCCCTGATGAACTTCATGGTAGTTATGGGCGCATCGCATAATGACTAAAATAAGCAACAGAGACACCCCATTCTCTCTCACATATGGTACTGAAGCCGTAATACCAGTCGAGATACGGATGCCTTCAATAAGATGTGTGGAAGTGAACCATGCTGAAAATGATGAAGAACTACTCCTGAACTTAGACATCCTTGAAGAAAGAAGAGAAAAGGCAGCTGTTCGTGAGGCCAGAAACAAAGCCGATATGAAAAAGTACTACAATACAAAAGTCCGCAGCACAAGCTTCCGCCCAGGAGATTTTGTCTACCATAGCAACGAAGCAAGCCATGTCAAAGAAAGCGGAAAGATGGGTCCAAAGTGGGAAGGACCGTACGAGGTGGTGGAAGCACTCGGAAAGGGGTGCGTACAAGCTCAGGACGGAAGCTGAGACAACTTCCGCGAACATGAAATGTCCAAGACTTAAAAATGTTATCTTTATATTTCCATCTGTAATGCACCCGCAAATGGTAAACCGCACTAGTTGGTTGGGGTTATTTTCATCTTAATCTTATGTATTGACTTTATGTTAAAACTTTACTAAATTCTTGTGATAGCCTAGCTTCTTCATAATTTTATAATTTTTTTACTATATTCCATGCATACGGTAAGACGCGCACACATGCACACGACCACACATGTCACGGGAATGAGTACGGCCCCATAATTAACTCTATTTGTTCAGGAAACAAATAAGGATGAGTAACCTAAATGTTGGGAATTATACATTCCTGACTTAGTACCGCTAGTTATATTACTTAGTATCGCTAGTTGTAATTAGTACTGACAGTACAAAGTGTTAAGTACTGATCAGTTAGTTAGTACCGTTAGTATAAAATAGTTAGTACCGTTTATGAGATATGCATGAGATATCTTAGGAAAGGATATGCATGATCTTTGTACGCGTTTTGTAAAGCCCATTAGGGTTTCCTTAGTGTATAAAAGGAACCCTATGTATAGTTAGTAGATATAGTTCTACACAGATCATAGAGATCAAATAGTAATCATAGTTTGTAATCTGTAACCTAGGCAGATTCAAGGTTTAATATAAAAGTTCTTTTGTGATATTTAATATTGTTCTTCTTAGCATTATTGATTAGATCTCAGCATTATTCATTAGTGTTTACTCAGTGTTACTCTATTGTTGCTTTAGTATTATCTAAAGGAGCAAACACTTAGAAGCGGAAGGTTAAGATCATTCGCAGTAAAACGATCCACATGTGGTATCCGAGCTTGTTTGGAACTCTAAATAAGAAGAACTCAATTGTAAGATGGCAGAACAAGACATTCCTTCACCCACTATCACAACAATGAAGATCCCTATCATCAGGAAAGGAGAATATGATATTTGGACGCATGGGGAATGAGACCATATTTATTTCACACAGACCATTTAAACCTATGGGATGTTAGTGTCAATGGAGATCTAAAAGAAGACCTGTACCAACTGGAGAATACATCTTGGCTCCTACTGCTCCTAAGACTGCCAATCAACTGCTGCTAGAAGGAATCGGGAAAAGAGTTAAGAGCATCATGCTTTTAGAATACCTGATGTATACCTCTCAAGTTTATTATATGTTGCAGATGCTAAATCACTCTTGAAGCAATCAAAATCAAGGTTTGGAGGTAATGAGGATCAAGGAAGATGCATAAAGAAAAAATGTTCTAAAAATATCGCAGTTTGAAAATTTTTTAGGAATCAAATGTTCTGGGTAGAAAGTCTGGACTAGGCTTTTGATTGGTCCAAAGACTCATAAGTCAATTTGGAGGTTCATGGTGCTCTAATATTCAAAGGAAGATATCAACCAGAAAGTTCTTAGAAGTCTTCCTCTTCCAGGGAATCAGGATTGCCTCATCATGAGAAAATATGCAGAATTGATGAGATTGATATTGATGACCTTTACAACAATCTTAGGGTTTATGAAGATGAGTTAAAAAGGTCTTTAAGTTCCAACTCTGCTTCTCAGAATTTAGCTTTTCTCTCCTCTGAGAATACTGGCGGTACTAATGAAGTTAGTACTGCCAGTGGAGATTTTGGGGTTAGTACTGCTGGTGGAATTAATCAAGTTTCATCTACACCATGTGCTCATGATGTAGCTTACTCCTTCCTTGCACAACCAACAACCAGTCCTCAACTTAAGAATGAGGATTTTCAGCAGATGAATGGAGATGACTTGGAGGAATTGGATCTTCGATGGCAGGTGGCTATGTTGACTGTTAGAGTAAAGAAGTTCATTCAGAGGACAGGAAGGAATTTGGACTTCAAAGAAAAATGACATGTTTCTCTTTATAAGTCAAAGATTGAGTGCTACAACTGTCACAGAAAAGGGCACTTTGCTAGAGAATTTAGATCTGGAAGGAATCAAGGGAGAAGATCTTATGGTGACAATGGCATGATTAATGCACCAACAACTGAGTCTTCTTCACAGGCACTGGTGGCTCAAAATGGTCTAGGAGGCTATGACTGGAGTAATGATTTTGAAGTAGAACCAGTCAACTATGCTTTGATGGCAATCTCCTCTTCAAGCTCATCAAGTTCTTCTGACAGTGGGGTACAATAATGTTCTCTTAAAACAATGTCTTGAAGCATTTAAAAACTCTTCAAAAGAACTTTGATACTAAGGAGAAAAAATAACAAAGCTTAAAAACTAGAAAGTAGAGGTTATGAGATAGCCTTAGAGTCACTAGAATCTAGGATTCTTGGACATGAAAAGAATGAATTGGCTTGGGGTGAGAAATATGAATTTCAAAACTATGAGCTTAAATGTAGAGAAATAAAAATTAACAACTTAAATATGGAATTAGAGAAAGTTGTTAAGGAAAGAGATGAGTTAAAAGATAAGATAGCAAAATAGGAAGAATCAACCAAGAATCTTGATGAAATAATTAACAGTTAAATGAGTGCTAGAGATAAAACTGGTTTAGGATATGGCACACAATTGAATGAATTAAGTAGCAATCATGAAACTGATAGTGAGAATAGTTTGAGTGTTTTTTATGTCAGATCTAGTGATGAAGAGTCCACACTAGCTAATGATATGTCTTCCAAAGCAGATGAGTATCATGTTGTTCCCCCTCCCATAATAGGGAACTTTTTAACCCCAAGAGCTGACATATCATTTGCAGGTTTAGATGAATATGCCATTAGGAATAAAATCATTGAGTCACAAACAACTGAGCTTAATACTAAAACAAGTGAGACTGCAGGTAAAACAAATGATGCAAATACTGAAAAGCCTAAGTCAGCCAGTGAGTCAGTTGTGTCTAATCCTAAGATTAACAGAGATAGAGTTATCATTGAGGATTGGAACTCAGATGATGAGGAAGAAGAGTATGAAGTGCAAACAGTTAGACCTGAGACTCAAACAGTTAAGACTAGAGATGATAAAAGTGGTCAAAATTCTAAGAAACAAGGAATTGGTTTTAGGAAAGTAAAAGCTTGTTTTGTTTGTAAAAGTACTGACCATTTGATCAAAGACTATAATTTTCATGACAAAAAGAGTCAAGAGCCTAAGCTGAAAAATGTGGTTAATACTGGTCAAAGGGAGGGCAAACCGCAGTATGGATTATACTAAAAGGTATTAATCTCAAAACTTTTCAAAATTACCACATTTAAGTAAGATTCTGTCATAGGAGTGCTAACAAAGGGAAAAAAAAAAAAATAATAAACAAACGGTTTGCATAGGCCAAATGTTAGTACTGCTAGGCCTGTTTGTACTTGCTATGGACAAGTGTTAGTACTGACTTGGCTGTTTGTATGCTAGGCTAAGTGTTTTAAACTGCTAGGCCAAGTGTTTGTACTGCTAGGCATGTTTGTACTCCTAGGACAAGTGTTTCTACTGCTAGGCCAAGTGTTAGTACTGCTAGGCTGGTTTATGCTACCAGACCTATTTACTTAAGAATGGACAATGTAAGACCAAGAGGCTCATGTTCACCTATCAAGAGTTACTACACAAAACCAGCTTTTAGACCTAAAGACTTAAAACAAGATGTTAGAACTTTTGGGCTTCAAAATATGACTACTGTTGGGACAAGAGCTGTAGTCAATACTGGTAAGGGTAAGCTGTATACTAACCTTAAAAAGTCAGAGGGTTTGAGGCTACGGGAAATTATCATGTTGTCCAAAGACACAGTGGTTCAGTCATGCTTAAAAAGGATGATTATGTTGACCCCAAAATGGGAGTTTCCAAGTCTGATGTCTTTGGATCCCTAAGGAGATATGTAATTCTCTTACTTTTGTGCAGGGAAATCCAGAGATCTTGTTAGAATCATGCTTAGTGGTGGATAGTGGTGCTCTAGCCATATGATGGCCATAATGCTTATCTTGAGAGCTATGAGATTCAATGGAGGCTTTGTGGCTTTTGGAAGTGATCCCAAAGGAGGTAAAATAACGGGTAAAGGTAAAATCAAAACTGTTAATTTAGACGTTGATGATGTTTATTTTGTAGATGAACTTAAGTTTAACCTTTTCTCTGTCTCACAAATGTGTGACAAGAAAAATAGTGTCCTTTTTACTGAGTCTGAATGCCTTATCTTGTCTCCTAGCTTTAAGCTTCTTGATGAAAGTCAAGTTGTACTTAGAGCTCCTAGAAAGGATGATGTGTACAACTTGGATTTAAAGAACATTGTTCTTCTGGAGTTTAACTTGTTTTATGCAAATGCAACAGCTGATGTGTCTAAATTATGGACCACTGGAGATTAGTCATGTGAATTTCAAACATATAAATAAAAACTTGTTAAGGTTACCTTGTTAGAGGTTTACCTTCAAAAAGTTTTTATGAACTGACCACTAAATTGTGTTGCCTTTCAAGAAGGGTAAGCAACACAAGGCTTCCTGTAAGGCCAAGTTAGAAAGAATCATCAGAAAACCCCTAGAATTACTTCATATGGACTTATTTGGACCTGTCTCTGTAGAAAGTATTAACAAGAAAAGGTACTGCTTGGTTGTGACTGATGATTTCAGCAGATTTAGTTGGGTATTTTTCTTAGCTACCAAGGATGAAACATCTGAAATCCTTTGTAATCTTATCATAGGCTTAGAAAAAACAATTGAAATCATATGTTTTAAAATTCATTAGATGTGATAATGAGACAGAGTTTGAGAACCATGCTATGAATGAATTTTGTGCCAAGAAAGGAATTAAAAGGGAGTTTAGTGTAGCTAAGAACTCCACAGCAAAATGGTGTTACATAAAGAAAAAATAGGACCCTAATTGAGCCTACTAGAACTATGCTAGCAGACTCACTTTTACCTATCCCATTTTGGGCAGAGGCAGTAAACACTGCTTGCTATGTACTGAATAGGGTATTAGTGACCAAACCTCAAAATAAGACAACTTATGAACTATTAATAGGTAAATCACCTAGTATTAGTTTTATGAGACCGTTTGGGTACCCCTTGACCATTTTGAACACCTTAGATCCCTTGGGAAAATTTGATGGGAAATCAGATGAAGGATATTTGCTTAGATACTCTACTACTAGTAAGGCCTTTAGAGTATACAACAAAAGAACCAAAAGAGTAGAAGAGAACATGCACATTGATTTCCTTGAAGATCAACTTAATATGGCAAGAAATGGTCCTGATTGGATGTTTGATCTTGATTTTCTAACAAATACAATGAACTATATTCCTGTTAGTGTAGAAAATCAGGTTAATGTGGATGCAGGTACACAAGAACATTATGTTGCAGGTTCATCAGAAAAGATAAGGAACCTACTCAGGAATATATACTGCTTCCACTACACCTCATAGGCCAAGAATTTCAGTAGAAGATGTTGTTCAAGCTGCACAAGAAAAACCTTCTGAAAATTTTCCTAAAGACAATGATGTACAGAATTCAGAAGATGTTGTTGACAAAGAAGAACAACATACACTGACAGAAGCCGAACAAGCTTTGAAAGATGATCTTGAGAGGATGATTGCTCAAGAAATTGCTGCTAAAGCTATAGATGATGCTACAAGACAAGCCTTTGAAGAAGAAAAGAAGAAGGCAGCTCAGACTACCAGTATTAACAAACTTAATACTGGTAGGCCATCTGTTAGTACTTCTAATTCACCATTGGTTAGTACTGCTAACACACCATATGCTAGTACTGCTAATACTCCCACTGGTGCAAATACTGGTGGATCATCATTTGTCTATCTTGGAGGACAAATACCTATAGATGCATCTACTCTCCCCAATATTGATTTACCTATTGATCCTAATATGCCTGACTTAGAAGATGATTCTAATGTATTTCTAAATGATGTCATATTCAGTGGAGCCTATGATGATGAAGATGTGGGTGCAAAAGCTGATTTCAACAATATGGATAACACCATTGATGTCAGTCCTATTCCCACACTCAGAATTCATAAGGATCACCCTAAAGGTTAAATTCTAGGAGATCATAAATCAGCAGTTCAAACAAGAGGAAAGATCCAAAAAGCTTCTTCAGTACAACAAGCTTTGGTAAGCTACATCTATAATCAGAACAGAACAAATCATAAAGTCCATCAGAACTGTCTGTTAGCATGTTTTCTCTCACAAGAAGAACCCAAGACGATATCACAAGCCTTAGAAGATGAAAGCTGGGTTGAAGCAATGCAAGAAGAATTGCTCCAGTTCAAATTACAGAAGGTTTGGATACTTGTTAATTTGCCATTTGGGAAAAAGGCAATTGACACAAAGTGGGTCTTCAGGAATAAGAAGGATGAAAGGAGTATTGTTGTGAAAAATAAAGTAAGGCTTGTAACACAAGGGTTTAAACAGGAGGAAGGTATAGAATATGATGAAGTTTTTGCACCTGTTGCCAGGATTAAGGCAATCAGGTTGTTTTTAGCTTTTGCATCATTCATGGAATTTCCTGTCTACCAAATGGATGTTAAGAGTACATTTCTTTATGGCACTATTGAAGAGGAGGTATATGTTCATCAACCTCCAGGCTTTGTTGACCCTGTTCATCCAAACAAAGTTTATAAGGTGATCAAAGCTCTTTATGGTCTACATCAAGCTCCTAGAGCTTGGTATGAGACACTTTCTTCTTTCCTGCTGGAAAATGGTTTTAGGAGAGGTACAATAGACAAAACATTATTTATCAAGAAGAACAAGAGTGACATTATGTTAGTTAAAGTGTATGTGGATGACATTATTTTTGGCTCTACAACGCAGTCTATGTGTACTGAGTTTGAAGATTGTATGCACAAAAGATTCTAGATGAGCTCCATGTGTGAGCTCACATTCTTTTTGGGATTATGGGTGAAACAATAACCTGATGGAATCTTTGTTAGTCAAGACAAGTATGTAGCTGACATCCTTAAGAAGTTTGATTTTTGTTCCATCAAAATAGCTACTACTCCTATTGTGTCAAATAAGCCCCTGGTCAAAGATGAAGATGGTGTAGATGTAGATGTGCATATCTATAGGTCTATGATTGGTTCCCTAATGTATTTGACTGCATCAAGGCCAGACATCATGTTTGCTATCTATGCATGTGCTAGGTTTCAAGTTACACTAAAAGCTTCACACTTAAATATGGTAAAAAGGATTTTTAGGTACCTCAAACATTAACCCAAACTAGGGTTATGGTATCCTAGGGATTCTCCTTTTGAACTAGAAGCTTTCTCAGACAGTGATTATAGAGGCGCCAGTCTTGACAGGAAATCACCAACAAGTGGTTGTCAATTTCCGTTGGTAACACTGATATCTTGGCAATAACAAGACAGCCGATTATGGCAAAATTCTACAACTCTGAGGAGGAATAATATGTTACAGCTGCTAACTGTTGTGGGCAAGTACTATGGATACAGAATCAGATGATGGATTATGGCTTTAATTTCATGAACACCAAAATCCATACTGACAATGAGAGTACCATATGTATAGTCAAGAATCCTGTCTATCACTTAAGGACCAAGCACATTAAGATTCGACATCACTTCATAAGGGATTGCTATGAGAAAAGGTTGATAGATGTTATCAAGATTCACACTGATGCTAATGTTGCAAACCTTCTCACCAAAGGATTTGATGTCACAAGATTTAATTTTTTAGTGGTTAAAATTGGAATGATCAATCTATAGCTGCATTAGTTCAGGGGAGGCAAGTCAGCAGGTTATTTTGTTGTACAATTTGTGAAATATTTTAGTTAGCAGATAGATTTTAGATGAGATGATGATTTGGGATTCATTCTATTCATTGGAATGAAGATTGAGGGCTACATATGGTGTTGAGATAGTTAGTGCTGCCAGTTTGGTTAATACTGTCAGGCTAACACTTAGTACTGCTAGGCTTAGTTTGTGCTGCTCAAAAGTACTTCATGATGGAAATGATGTTTGGATTGGGTAAAAAGATGCCGCTTGGATTAGTTATAGAGGCTATAAATGGTAGCTAACAAATTTGATGCTGCTAGGCAAATTTGGTGCTGCCAGGCAAATTTGGTGCTACCAGGCAAATTTGGTGCTGCTAGGCAAAAGTTTGTGCTGCTTGTTGCCGTTACTACTGTTGGCGAGCAGAACAGATTTTCCTTAATTAAATATAACCGTTGAGATATTTCCGCCAACAAGTTGCTTATAGGGGTCTATAGATTGAAAATTCTTGATCCTTTCTTCTATAACACTCTTTTTCTCAGATAAGGATTCAAGTTTATTCAGTCGGTTCTATCAAACCCTAAAGTAAATCTCTATAAAATCTCAATTCCGTCTACCAATCTCTCATACTCTCCCAATTGATCATATCCTACATCTTAATCCATCTATTACAAGTTTCTATGGGGAATTTGGAGTTTGTCGATCAACTTAACATGGTTGCGTGCTTAGAGAAGACAGAGGGAAACTCCGATTTTCATGAGATAGTATACTTTCTTGCTTCCAGTTCGATTCATCATGCTCTCACTGTAAGTCCACCTATCTATACTTCCTATATTGAACAGTTTTGGAACACTGCCAGTTCCCAAATAGTCAATGATGTCAAGCAGATTATTACTACTGTTGATAGCAAGGCAATAGTAGTAATAGAGGCATCAATAAGAAGTTCTCTTCTTTTTAATGGTGCTGATGGTACTGCTTGCCTAACAAATGAAGCTATTTTTCAAAACCTTGCATTGATGGGTTATGAGGGTGATTTTAATAAACTAACTTTTCAAAAAGCTCTATTTTCTCCTCAATGGAAGTTTTTGATACATACCATTTTACATTTTTAAGCTCAAACTCTACCAGCTGGAATAAGTTTTCCACAAATATTGCTTTAGCTGTTATATGTTTGGCCACTAATCAAAAGTTTAACTTTTCTAAACTTATTTTTGATGGTATGTTGAGGAACTTAGATAACACTAAAAAGAAATTTCTTATGTATCCAAGGTTTTTAATTTTGTTTCTAAATAATCAAATTGAACTTGGTGAGCCTTTTAATGATGTTTATCCTACACCAGCTCACAATCTGAAAGTTTTCACAAATATGTCTAGGAAAGGACTAAAATTTTCAGGAAAAATAACTCCTTTGTTTCCCAGTACAGGGACCAAACCCCTAAAACATCACCTAGCCATGCCACTATCCAAGACTCTAGAGACTCTTTACAGGAGACCAAACCTTATGATAGTCCTCTTTTAGGTGGTCACACATCTACCAGAGCTGAGGGTGCCCTGAACCTACAGGAATTATTTGTTTTATGTACTAACTTGTCTAATAGGGTTCTTTCCTTGGAGTCTATTAAGGATGCACAAGTTGTAGAGATCAATGCATTGAAAATTAGAATCAAGAGGTTGGAAAAGAAGTGCAAGCCAAGCATTTCCCACCACAGGGAATGGTTAAAGAGTGTGCAAAGATTATCCATAAAGAAGAGATTTGGAAAGAAGGAGTATCTATCCAAACAAGGGAGGAAAAAGTCCAAACCTGAATCAACTTTGGATAACAGTACTGTCTTTGATAATCAAGATACAGATCATGGTATGGAGTACATAGACACTAAGGAAGCTGTGGATGAGAGGAGGCAAAGTGGTGAAACTAGGGAGGTTAAGTTGACTGATGATAAAAAAAAGTTGTTGAAGACAAGGGCAGTGGAGATAAAGGAGGAAATGCTAAAGAACTAGTTAGTACTGCTAGACCAGAAGTTAGTACTCCTAGACCAGATATTGATGCTGCTAGGCAAGAAGATAGTGTTGTTGAGCCTAGAACTCCTCTTACAACAATAAGTATATTTGATGATGAAGCTATCACCATGGCTCAAATATTGATTAAGATGAAGGAAGAAAAAGCCAAGGAAAAAGGAGTGTCAATTAAAGATGTTGATGATTCTTCAAGACCTAAAAGATCTATTCTCACATTGAAGCCACTTCCAACAATAGATCCTAAAGACAAAGGTAAAGGGGTCTTGAAGGAGTCACCAGTAAAGAAAGTCAAGAGAAGTGATCTGGATGCGGCTCAGATTGCTAAAGATGCTGAAATAGCAAGACTTATACATGAAAAGGAGCTAGCTAAGATGGAAAGGGAAATAGAGGAAAGACAAAGAGAGGATCAAGCATCTGTGGACTACATTGCAAGTTTATATGATGAAGTTCAAGCTAAGATGGATGCTAGTGAAGAGTTAGCTGCTAGACTACAAATGGAAGAGAGAGAGATGTACACAATAGAAGAAAGGTCAAAGCTATTAGCAAAAAATTTTGAAAGGAGGAAGAAGTTACTTGCTGAAGAAAGAGTTGTTACTGTCAGAAACAAACCTCCAACAAGAACACAACTAAGAAGTCTAATGATGACCTATCTTAAACATACAGGTAAATATAGACATAATCAGTTAAACAAAAAGACATTTGAAGAGATTCAAGCCCTATACATCAAAGAACAAGAAAGAGATGTAGATTTTGTGCCTATTGGGTCTGAAAGAGATGAAAAGATGATTGATAAGATGAACAAGAAATCAGCTGGTATGGATGAGGAAGAGGTTCCTGAAGAACTTAAAAGCACTAAGGTTGAAGTTAAGAAAGAAGGACGTGAAGAGAACATCAGGAAAAGATCAGGTAGGAGACTGAAGATGAAAGCTACAAAGAAGTCTAAAAGGCAAAAGACTGATTCTGATCTTGAAGAAGAGGAACAACTAAGAGCTTCTCTAAAGATAGTTCCTGATATAGAAGAAGAGATTGATTATGAAGTTTTGGGCACGAGGTATCCAATTGTTAACTTGGAATCTGCATTTTATCATACTGATAGATATGGAGTACCTCATGACTATTACAAAGTGTTTAGAGCTAATGGAAGTTCA
>BQNB010151813.1:0-15851 GCA_026074375.1 Tanacetum coccineum | reverse complement strand
CAATTAAACACGGAGTATGAGTGAGTATAAAAGAGTTTAGAAACCTTAAAACTCGACCATAATGGCTGCTACAAAGATATCCCATGATACTCTATGTTTTCCTCTCTTAAATGTGAAAAATAAGGTTTGTATATATAAAAAATAGGGTCTGACGGCGTCGCAAGAAATCCTGACGTCGTCAACCTGCTGAATCATCCAAAGACTTCTTTTGAATCGGTTACTATGACGGCGTCACAAGTCATGGTGACGTCGTCGCTTGTTATTTCTGACGACGCAGTTGATCCTGACGTCGTCTCCACGCACTGTAAATCTAACTGTTGTGTTTTCGTCTCGTTTTTGCCTAAATCGAGCCCAAGTCACGTGCTTTTCCTCCAAATGTTTCCCAAATGCTAAAATATCAAAAAGAAACGATTAAGTACAATATTTAAGAATATTTGCATGATTTTAGGGGTTAAATGATCTCGAAAACGTGTATGAAATAACACTTCATCAATAGTTAAGACAAACAAGCCTAGCCCATGAACTAAACATGGTCGACCCATATGATAAGTCTAAGGTTTACTCTTAGGCTTTTGTATAAATAGAAACCCCCTAGCAAAGCTAGGAGGTGTGAATCACTTTTGCAACATTTCTCATATTTATAATATTTACAAACTCTTTCCTTTTTCTCTATAGATTCTCTATCTCTTGTGATTTATCTTTGTGTGATTTGACTATATGTAGAGACCTACAAAATTCTTGCATCCCAACGACTTCGTTCCTTTCTCATATTCATGGTTTTTAAAGTTAGAAATCATGCTAGATAGAAGCTATCCACCCTTGGAGTTTGAGAATAAAATCCGACACGAGTGATTGGATGAGCTTTACGAGGTCAAGAATATGAAAATACTCAAAAAGCGTTGATGTTCCTGGCTAGAGAGATATGATGCGTTGGTTAGGCGGCTAGTCATATATGCAATGGCGCAAATAGCAGGTATGATTGACATGTCATGTGGTATAACACCATAAGCAACGTCTCATAGCTATTTAGATGTGGTCTTCAACGCTTTTCCAGGGGTGCTATGGATTTCGTTCAAATTTCCACACCTCTCAAGACAATGATTCTTTAAACATCATTAAAATAACATGGCTATTTAGCTACAAAAACTTTATTTGTTTTCACGAAATTACTTATTGTATATATAACTTATCGTTTACGACTTTACAGTGTCTTAAGAATTTTTAAGATTATCAATTTTTGCCTAACTTGATGTGGTTTTCTTTATTCGTCTCTTCAATGTCTATTTTTTCGAAAGAATTTGTTTTATGCTCTTACTTATTAGGAAAAAACAGATGCGCTTTAAAACGTTCTATCGCAACGCACGACAACGTGATACCTCGTTGAAGTTCATTTTATTATATACTCCCTCCGTCCTAAAATTATTATCACCCGACAAAAAAATACACAGTTTAAGAAAAAAATGCATTTATTACTGCTTTCTCTTTCTTATTTTTTGGCAAAATGACAGTTTTACCCTTAGCTAATTAGTTAAAGTCTTCTTAAAAGTTTGTAATAATAATTTCAAACAAGGGTTAATATGGTAAACTTTATCAAACTTCCTTATCTATTTTTTAGCAGTGGATAATTAAATTATAACATCCCAAAAAAGAAACGTGAACAATAAAAATGAGACGGAAAGAGTATATGCAAATTCACTTTTTCTAAATCAGCAAATTTTCGGTAGACAAAACTAAATATACTTTTGTAAAAAAGTAAATTGCAATAATTAAAAGAAACATTGCATTAAATTAATTACTCCATTCGTCTCAAAATTATTGTCTCCCGATAAAAAATATATTATTTAAGACAAATGCATTTATTACTGCTTTCTCTTTCTTACTTTTTAGCAGAATGACAGTTTTACCCTTAGTTAATTAATTAAGTCTTTTTTAAAGTTTGTAATAATAATTTCAAGCAAGGGTAATATAGTAAACTTGATCAAACTTCTCTATCTATTTTTAGTAGTGAATAATTAAATTAAAACATAAAAAAAAACATGGACTATTAATTTAAAACGGAAGGAGTACTAAATTAGCATTTGATAAAATGTATTTAAAAAGGTCAAATTTTAAACAACTACATTTATTATAAGCAAATATTTGGATACCTTTTACTATCGCACGTATTTCTAGAATCGGAGTCTTGGTAGTCGGCGTTGCTCTTATAACATTGCGGCCGGTGTCGTGGCGCAATGCCACGGTGGCTATAACACGCCCATATCCGACACTCTAACACGCAAATTAAGTATTTTAAAATTATGTGTTGGTCATAAACTCGATACTGTCTAATCAGAACTTTTTCCCTCGTAAAAAACAACAAACGTTGCTTAAAGTACAATTTCTAATAAAAATCACACTAAGAATATATTTGGCGACACGAAGCAGTAGCAGTAGGCAGAAGCAGTAAGCAGTAGCTGTTTGTTTAAAAAAAATGTTTGGTAACGTAGCTTGCAAGCTGTAATTAGAAAGTGTAGAGGATCTCAATCCTTACGAAAAAGGGGCATCTAACCCAATTAATGAAATTATAACTTTTATATTTGAGTGTATAAATGTAATTTAGTTTTGAAATGCTTTTCTAAGAAGCATTTAAGATTGGAGCGGCTAAAAAATATTCAAATGCTTGTTAAGGTGTTGCCAAACAAGCTTTTCATCTAAAATGCTTAGCCGAGTGTAGCTTTGCCGCTCCTAACGCTCTCAAAACGCTTATGTTGTCAAACACAACCTAAGCTTAAAAGCAACCTCGTTACCCGTCAAACCAACTCTTATATGATTGTTTTTTCTTTTTGAACACCAAACTTTATTACAAATGAATACTACTTCTTCCGTCTCAAAATTATTGTCCATCGACAAAAAACACACAATTTTAAAAAAAATTTTTTTTACCATTTTTAATTATTTTTTAGCTGAATGACAGTTTTACTCTTACCTAATTAATTAAAGTTTTCTTTAAAGTTTATAATAATAATTTAAAACAAAGATAATATTGTAAACTTTATTAAACTTTCTTATCTATTTTTAGTAATAAACAATTAAACTGAGACATTAAAAAAACAAGAAACGTAAAACTACTTAATGTATGATATTTACAATCACATCTCTTTATTATACCTTATATATTAAACATGAAGATTGTCATCCCGAGACTGTCTTAAATGCATTCAATGCAATACCCGGCCCAACCCGAGTTAATTAAAATTATTATTTTAATTGCCTCGACCCGACCAGCTAAACTACCACGTGTTATCTTCTTTTCCTCCTTCGTCATTACGTGTCACACGAATCCACCTCTCTCAAACTTATCTCTCCCTTACAACCTATTGTTACTATGTGTTCAAATCCACCGCCTCCATCATACACAGTAAATTTGATGACCAGACAAAACACACATACAAACTTTGAAGATTCATGATTACACAACCAGATATCATCCCCAAATCCCCATAGTTCTGTCAGTTTATTATTAAAGATGGAGAAGATTATTGTTGTAGAAGAAAACGGCAAAATTGCATGTGTTGGGTTAACCTTAAATCGTTTTGTAAGTTTATCAAGCCTGATTACATTCTCTTTGATATTTCATGTTTTAGGGTTTTTGTAGGATTTTAATTTTTTTGCAAGTGTATAATATTGTTGAAATTTATGAATTTATATTGTTGGATTTTGTAGTTAATGCTGAAAAGGCATTAACACCCCTAGACAAAATTATACTCTTCAAAAGTTCACATTTTGAACCTAACCCACTTTCAGTATATTTGTGTAACATAGCAACTGGGTATTGTTCGGGTACTACTACATGGGTAGCCAAACACCCCTGCTGTAGAGCGAGGTGAGATTGCGGAGATTTTGAAAAACGAGATAGTCAGGTGATTTATCGGGAAGTCGTTAGGGGCGGGGGTGGAGAAGGTGAGGTGGATGAGGTGATTAAGCCCTATAAGCTGTTACAAATTCCGTAGCACAAAGCCACAAATGTTTTATCATAATTGAGCTGATCATGTTTCAATACAAATTAATTTAAAGCACTTTTTGCCAAAAGATTATAAGTATATGCACTATAAGGGAAAATCGTCAAATAGTTTTTCTCGAAAGAAAACATACGCTGTAGCTATTACGAGTAATAGTTAACAGGGTATTAGTGTATATTCAAAGCATATGGACAGGTCAGACGAGCTGGGCACCCAAAATAACCTGTCCGAATTGGGATTATGTATCTATAATAAAAATCATATTATTTCAGTAATAACTCAATTTTTTTGAGGATATACTATTGAGGGTGGGTTTATGCATCAAATACATTTGAGCAACTTTTGAACCATTCGGCTCATATCTTTTTAGCTATTTTGTTAACATATATAGTTGGTTCTCATTTGAGCTGAAGTAGATTATGTGTTTGTGTGTGAAATATCTTAAAGTAGATTGTGTTGGATGCAGGCAAGTGCGGACTACAATTCTTGAGCTATGAGAAGAATTTTGGATTGCAGTCTTTTAGTCTGGTATTGGGCATTTGCGATAGCAAGGCGATTATCTGACCCTCGCACTATATAGGTTTCTTTCTTTCTCTCTCTTATCCACACTAACTTCATGAGCCGTTATGTCATAAACTTTTTTTCCTTTAACAAGCTACTTTATTGCCTCTCTAGGGGCTAAATACAATTCTTTATTTATAAACGAGCATGGAGCCTTTGCGCCTTTGATATTTGCAAATAATCAGAATTATGATATATGATTATTTTGATTCTACACTCTGTTACTCTGCATATTTTCATTTAATCACAACTGATTATGTGATTCTGATAAGTGATAACTGAATATCATATAATCACTTTTAAAACACTAATTTAAAATTACAACAATCATTTTACAGGTGGGGCCTTACATATGTGATTCTGATAGCTGAATATCATATTAACACTTTTAAAACGCTAATATAAAATTACAACAATCATTTAACAGGTGGGACCCTTTAAGGCTTTGCATTAACATTTATCACATGATACAACTAAACCTTCACACCGACGTTAGTCTGAAAGTTCAGTTATGATGGGTAAAGGTAAAATCATTGTCTTCTGTTTTTTGTATAAATTATTTTAGTTCCTTATGGGCTGATGTTTTACGAGGTGGGTTGAGTAATGAAAAGAACTGGGTATTTTTCTAACATGAGTAGAAACAGGTCACCTTATTAAGAAAAAGGCATAACTTTTGGTTTGAATACATATTCTTTACGTAAGTTATTAAGAAAAGAGTAAGTAAGGAGCTAGAAGAGAAGAGGATTTGGTCCCGAGATTATTATTAAAGTCAAGTACATGTACTTTTACATACTCTCATTCTGTCATTGCTCTTTGAGATCAATGTCATGAGTGTGGAACAACACCCGAGTTGTCTAAAATATTACTATCTAATAAGTTGGTATTTGTTGTGTTTTTTTCAGGTGGGAAATGTGTATGTTCAATTAAGAAGAAGTGAATATGCAGCAAAAAAGCAATGAAGAAAGCTTACTAGAGATACTACGCTGGGTATTGGTGTTCAAACCACGTCGATACAAGTCATCTACAAAATGACTAGCAGTCCCCCCCCCCCCCCCCCCCCCCCCCCCCCCCCCCTTTTCCACTAGTGAGGTTCAACCACATAAACATCTAACAGATGGTAATATGTTGTTTATGTTTGAAGATTCTAAATTGCTTGCGTTTTTTTGGCTATCTTCATCGCTTTTGTAGAAATCTTTGTTATTTATGTATGCTGTTGTTTGGTTTGTTTGATTCACACAGGTCATAGCAAGCAATTGATCACCGGAATGCAAGTGACATTAGTCAGGTGATCAGACCTTTGACGAGATGTAAAAAAATGTATCATAATAAAGGACGCATGATACTCAACCATAAACTTCATGATAAGAAGCCGAGTTCGGATTGTGAGTGTGAAAATGATAATAAGCCGAGTTTGGATTATGAGCGTGAAAATGTGAGTTCTGATGATGAGCGCAGGTTAAGTGGTGGAGATGTTTTTGGTAAGAAAATTGAGTCGGTTTTAAGAACGGATGAAGATCATGATAATAGGTTGATCATGGATGAGGTGAAACCGAGTGGTGGAGATGAGAAGTTGAATTGGTGACGTGGATAAACGGAATGGGAAAATGATGTGGTGTGGGGGACGGTGTGTCTGATAAGATAAGTTGCAGTGGATGGGATCTGTTGTGGGACGAGATTGGGGGATTATTAGGTGAAAATGAGAGAACAGTAACAAAAGGTGTGTGTTTGAATGAAAGATGATGGTGTCGAAGCCGGATTTGTATAGCGGGGACGAGATGACGAGTATTCTGAGTTGGAGATACTTGAAACGATGACAATGACGAACTTGTGAAATACGGTGGTAATTAGCATATATATTTCACTTCGCTAAAATGTAGTGCGTTTTTTTAAAACAGATTTGTTGTTATAAATATTTACACTTTGATCACGTTCTTTATAAAAAGCAGGTGCTTTTACGTCATTTATATTGTATAATTGGAACAGTAATTAGTTCATGTTGATAATGATAACTTTGTATGATAAATGATGAATCCTTTTAATCTTGACTATAAAGACTAATAATAATAATAATTCACATATAAAGTTTACACTTTTACTACCAAAATAATCGGGTGATATCGATAAGAATGTCTAATCACCAACACTTAACCTAAGTTCCCGCTTTAAAAAACGATTTGGTAATATAATGTTGTAGGAAAAGTTTCGGGTTTTGGGGTTTTTAGTATATTGATAATGAATTTGACCAAATTCTTATAAAGGTTTTATTTTTCACCCTCAATATGTGTCTTTGTTTGTAGGTAATCAGGAAAGCACTTAACAAACACCACCTCCCGGCCGTAATTGATTGAGTTGCGCTTACGAGACCAAGATAAGATGGGCACCACCGCGAAGTGAATACATCTTCGTTGTCATTCCTGGATGGTTTCTGAGATTAGACAAATGTAGCTGGTTATATATTATTTTTTTTCTTCAATTTATTTTTATTAAATATTTTTGGGGTTTAATTTCATATTGTATTCAAAGCTCAACTATTGTAAAGATTTAATATTTATAAATTATTAGATTGTTTTTTAATTTATCATTTTTATATGTGTAGGTTCGAACACCACGTAAATCATTGTTTGGGTACTACTACATGGGTAGCCAAACACCCCTGCTGCAGCCTGGGTAAGTAAGTTGACTTTGAAATTATAGCTCACATAACCCTCAAATGTATGCTATATGGTTATTATGCACGTCTTCTTATTTATTCATCGTGTCTACCTATTTGGTGCAGGAAAAAAGGGGCAGCGCTCCTAAAGAACACTCGAAAAGGAGGTGGTTTCATTGGGTGTGTTGTATACTTTTGTAAATTTTGTTATGTTTAACAATTACCCACATAGATGTTCTTTCGGTAGATTTATTTCGTTCGTTTGGCAATGTTTTGTCTTAAAAAATTGACTATAGTTGACCTTTCATTTTGCGAGAAGTGAGCAGGTGAGATTTTGGCTGTGATGTGTGCTTAGAGATGGGTTTTGGTTAACGGGTCAAAATGCGCTAAAGGGAGAAAATCAGATATGGCAAACAAAAAGTAATTCTGAACTTTTAATCTCTTTAGTTTATCTTCTGAAGCAATAACACACGTCTTGAAATGATAACACGGCGCCATTTTTTCACGGTTCCAGGTGCTTTTGCACAACGTATTAGACGTCAATGTTACGTGGAACTACAACACATTAATGCACGGAAACACATTAATGATAAACGGAGCGACATCCAACACACCTTGGTCCGGGTACACACACCATGCTACCGCAAAGTAAGAGTAAGTTTCGCTGCCTAATTATTGTATGGATGGTTTGTCTTTGTCGTTATACCATAAGTGCTTTTATTTTGTTCATACCGACCTCGAATTAAAGTTTAAGGTTTCGTTCAGATTGATAAAAGTTATGATACAGTGAGGTCTGCATGTATTTTTGAGTGAATTTTTGTGCCTACTGCATTTCTCTTCAAAACACCCAACAATTGCAGCAAAACCATTTATTTTATGCAATTTATAAATAACAAATCCATCTAATATATATGTTCTTTATTTCTTTTATAGCAGCTATCCAGAAGACCACCAGCAGAGGACTGGCTATGAAGCAAAAAAATTATCTTTTTGACGAACTGCAAAATGCTTCTGTTAAACTTAACGATGTAAAAGATGACTATTAGTAGGTAGCTTAAATTTTTGATTGTATCAGCAGCTTATCTCCTATGTAACCACAACTTAATTTTATGGACTTCTCTATAATAGTAGTTGCTTGCATCATATCGTACTTCTATGCTTCCAATATTAGCTTCTTCAAACGACACAAATTCATACCCGAACGACAATAAAACACGCGCCGCAGCAAAGCGCGGGTTTTAAACCTCGTTTTCTTGAATTAAAAAGGAAAAAAAATAAATAAAAAGGATTAAAAATTACTAAATTTAATGCCAACATTAATAACAAGCTTTAAATGCAAAAAGAATAAAATAATAAGAAATCTCCCTCTCACTTTCCAAACTTTCCCTCCATTCCAAATTCGTAAACAAAATCAAATATTTCCACACCCCTAAATCTTCGGTAAAAAAATAAAACCATTCCAATTAAATTCGGTAACGTTACATATTTCAAATCCAAATCCTATCACTTCCTATTCTTTCGTTTTCATAAACCCACAAATTTTTTTCTTTTTTTTTTATATAAATTTTTTTGACGGTTACAAAACTTAAAACCCCAATGCTGGTATGGTTTTATATTTGTTTCATCGTTGAAACCCTAGAAATTGAATCTTTTTGGGTCTTTTTGTTGTCGATTAATCGAGACGTAATGCGGAATGAATGATTGTTTTTTTAGGGTGTTGAGATGAAGAGGGAGCCGCAAGAAGGTGGATTGGCGTCGAGTTCTTCGGTTTCGGATGGTAGTTATAATGCGAATACGCCGGGGAGTCGGAGTCGGAGTATCCGTGTGTGAGTTTCTTGTTTTTTGTAACTGTTTTTGTGGATTAAGAAAGATAATGTAGTTTAGTTTAGTACGTAAATGGTGAATCTGAATTTGATTATCGTCGATGAATTGTATTCGGGGTTCTTGTTGGGAAGAAGTTGTGTGATAGTGTGTATATGAGATATAGAGGGTCTTTGGGATTGCTTATTTTTTCTGTTTCTGCTTAAAAATAAGTACTTAGGCTTTGTTTGGCACGCGGCTTGTAGGGGCTTATAAGGGCTGTAATTTATAAAATAAGCTTTGTTTGTCACAGAGGCTTATGGAAGCTTTTATAAGACATAACCTCCATAAGCCCAAACTCATTGGAACGGGCTTATGGGGGCTTATAGTTAGTTAAATTACGTAAATACCCTTCAAAATATAGTACATTATACCGCAAAAGGTGGATAATTTAATGTATCTTTATGCGATTTTACATTAATAAGCTTCGGCTCCAACTAATTCGCCAAACAACTTTATAAAAGTAGAAGCTTTAGCTTCCGGCTTATAGTATACGTTACAGCCCCAGCTCCGGCCCATTCCGCCAAACATACCCTTATAAGCTGCTTAAAATAAGTGCTTCTGGAGCTAGTGTTTGGATTTCCTTATTTCGTAAAAAATGCAAAAAGATTTGTAAAGATAATTATTTTCATAGAGAGTGTTGTGATGGGAAAACTGCTTTTCTGCTTACAAAACAGATAAACAGAAAGGCATGAAAAATAAGCAATTGTAAACACCCTCATAGTAGTAGTAGTATATCCAGTGGCGTAAAATGGTAGTGAGTAGGATAGGTGGACGTATGATAGGGTAGTAGAGCGTGGTGTATTGTTATTTCATACTTGTAGATAATTAGTCTTACCGTAAGACTCTTACGGTTACGGCTTTGCTTGTGCTTATGTGTTGAGACTTGAGAGCAGCTTGAATAATGTGTTTATGGTCCTGTGACATGGGTCGTCTAAATGCATTTACTTAATATAATGTTGGAACTCAAGGTGTCTATTGTTTGTGATTTGATAGATGAAGAGTTAAGTTGGTTGTTCTTGATTGTAGTGAATTGACAATGGTAATGTAGCGTGTTTTTAGAATTGCAGTTAGAGCATGTTATTTCACACTTGTTAGCCCAATAGCAGGAATCACATATGCGACTATACGTGTGGGGAGTCATAATAGTAATAGTCGTGGGTGAGTTTCTTTGGTTCTGAACTGACTTTGTGGTTTTCTTAAGTTGATTGAATTCAGAAAAAGGTAATGTAGTTTAGTTAGTGGCGAAACTTGAAGCTTGTTTGTCTAATTTGTATAACTTAACTGGAAAAGTAAGTATACGAAGATCAAGATGGGTATAGGTGGATGAATTGTTTTAGTGCTACTGTTTGAATTTCGAATGGAAAAAAGAAGTTCGTTCAGTAATTATATACTTATGTATGTTTCTTGTTGAGAACAATTCATGTGACGAGTATACATGATCTAGTATTCTAGTAATATTGAGCAGGATCTGTGGCCGTATTATAGGGTAGGAGAGGATGTTATACTGTTAGTTCATACTTGTAGCGCCAGTTATAGGCCACGTGATTGCAGCTACACATGAGTGGATGCGTTGAGAACAATTTGTTTGATGAGTTTATGGTCCTGTGACACGGGTCACCTATTTGCATTCACTTATTACAATGTTGGAACACGTGGTAATGTGACTGTGAGTTAATAGACAAGGAGCCGAGCTTGTTTTGTTAACTGTAGTGAATTTTTTTTTTGGGTAACCATGCTTTCCGACCTTTTGGCCAACTAATCCACAGGGTTTGAACCGACCGCCACACAGACTCAAACCAGGTAAAGCCCTCCCTTTTCAGGAGGTTGGCGTGGCCACTTCAAGGTTGTTTGCACCTAGTAGGAATTGAATTTGTTTGATGAGTTTATGGTCCTGTGACACGGGTCACCTATTTGCATTCACTTATTACAATGTTGGAACACGTGGTAATGTGACTGTGAGTTAATAGACAAGGAGCCGAGCTTGTTTTGTTAACTGTAGTGAATTTTTTTTTTGGGTAACCATGCTTTCCGACCTTTTGGCCAACTAATCCACAGGGTTTGAACTGACCGCCACACAGACTCAAACCAGGTAAAGCCCTCCCTTTTCAGGAGGTTGGCGTGGCCACTTCAAGGTTGTTTGCACCTAGTAGGAATTGAACTAAAGACCTCACACAATTTAGAGTGATAGTCACAATCCCTTTTGCCACTAGGCCACCCTTGAGTGGTTAACTGTAGTGAATTGACAGTGGCAATGTGGTATGCTGCCAGTGCCAATGCATGTTCATAGAGTTACACAATGTTTACATGTTCTTAGATCATTTTATTTCACACTTGTGGGGATGTGATGAGAACAATTTATTTGATGACTATATAGTCCTATTATTTGGGTTAATTTGGTCGCTATCACTTGGTTTCAAGATGGAACACAGAGGATTCATATTTATGATTTAACAGATAACGAGTTAGGTTTTTCTTTACTCATGATGTATTGACACCTGCAATGTATACCTGTTTCTTTCTAATCTGAATTCGAAATCCTTTAGCCCAATTTGATAGAAAGTTATTTGTTTGTTTCCTACAATAGCTGTGGTTTGCGATTCCAGTTTTGTGAATGGTTTCACTTTTTGGTCAACTGCTATCCTTCAGGCTCTTATGTCTTAATTCATTCATGGTTTTCCTTTTCTAATTACAGTATACCATTAGTATATTCATATGGTCATTTGACTGAATAAAGTTGCCTAATTCCATTATACCCTTATACGATGATCTTACAAGTATATATCTTCTTTTTTGTAGGAACATTACTCAAACTAAACGCTCATCACAGGCAGGCTGGACAGATGATGAGGTTGGTTGATATTTATGTGCTCTAATTGTTGTTTGGCCTATTCAGGGTATTGTGATCTTGTCAATCGGAGATAGTGATGCGCTGTGTCTGCAGTTTGCTCAAGAGTGGTAGTATTAGGAAATATAATGCTAAATACCAATTTTGTACTAGGAATATGTTGAACTAATATGAGATGGTCATTTGTGACTCTGAGCACTGTAAATTGGAAGCAGAACATTCACTTTTCAGTTTATTTTCTGTTTCAGGATAATCTGTTATGTGAGGTAGTGAGGAAGTATAATGGGAGGAACTGGAAGAAAATAGGTGAGCTCTGCCATCAAATAGTCATTTCACTTTCTTTTATTGTTTGCGCCATTGTTAAAACAAAAACTATTGCACTCAACATTCACATATCTGGTAGACAACAAGTTGTGATTTTAACTTCAGTTTCTTTATTTTTTTGTCATGTGTAGCCGAACGGATTCCAGGGCGGACAGATGTTCAATGTTTGCATCGTTGGCAAAAAGTTCTAAATCCTGAAATTATCAAAGGGCCATGGACTAAAGAGGTAAATAAGATCATTTGTTTGCGTATTTTATCAATTTTTATTTTTTTTATTTTAACTTTTTATATCGTAATTGTATCCAGGAAGATGATCATATTACGAAGTTAGTTGAGGCGAATGGTTGTATGAAGTGGTCTGTAATTGCAAAGGATTTACCCGGTCGAATTGGCAAGCAATGCCGGGAGAGGTAATCGATGTTACTTTAATCCAATTTATTTGTTAACAGACTTGTGTATCATCTTATGTTACAATTTTAATTTGCAAGCTAATGTTACAAGACATAGAATGTAGTCCAAAATAAAATCGAACCACGCAGAAGAAATGTTTTCACTTTTCCTCTGATGTAAATTGTTAAGATCACATCAGAATTTAATGTCAGAGATCGCATTAGAATTATTGAGTCATATCGTTTTGCAGGTGGCACAACCATTTAGATCCAGCTATAAAGAGAGAAGCATGGAGTAAAGAGGAGGAATCCACTCTGACATATTACCACCGAATACACGGCAACAAATGGGCAGAGATAGCTAAACATCTACCCGGAAGGTATACTTAATAACATCTTTCAAGGGCTTCTTTTACATTGATTTTTCTATCACATGTTCTAGTTTTCAAGCCAACAGAGATTACATGAATTCTCATCTAGTTCATTGTTGCGCATTGGCAGGACCGATAATGCAATAAAAAATCATTGGAATTGTTCTTTGAAGAAAAGGTTGGATCTAAACATGCCTCCCAATTTACCAACCAATATTCATCAGACTAAACATAAAGAGCTTAACAACAGTGAAACAAGAAATGAACAAAAAACGGGTCAAAAGGCGTTATTTTGTCCAGATTTAAATGTTTGCTCAACCGATTTGACTTTAGGAACCGGCGATTCTGGTATTACAGGTCAAGATTGTCTAAGCCGTTCTGATCAGACTAAAGACTCCTGTATAATATCTGAACCCCGTAAAAGGGGCAAGATAGATAATGGCAGTGATTTGAAACTTGAGTCTTCGCCAAAGTCTACATTTTTGAGCTTAGCTTCATTTGGGTTTATTGAAGACAGTTTAAAGGAAAACACAGGCTTGGTTAATAGTAAAGAAAATGGTGGGTCCACGCCTTCAAGAAATAGTTTTAGGTATGAAAATGTTCAATTTTCTTGCTCGACTCCACCTGATCTTAGACTAAGCATTTCGTTTAGTAACAATAGTCCAGAATCTATTGTGACAAATTCTGCATTGAGTGTGAAAAAAACACCCTCCATTATAAGGAAGAGAGCTGATAGTGTTGACCATTCATGTCCATGTACACCTGCTCAACTTAATGATTTGAATACAGAAATCAAGACAGCTGGTTCAGAAAACATGAAGCAAAGTTCGGGCCCATGGGTTCAGAGACCTCAACCTGCTTTAGGAAGACGTTTGGACTATTTGTTTAGTGCAGAGTGGGATCCAACGATTGTCAAAGGCTGCAACTTGAGTCCACTGACTCCATCCTCAAATGTGAATATCGGCACCGGATGCTGAGAGTTGGCTCCTTGATTCAGTCAAATTAGTGAGTCTCTCCCTCTCAAATCCACTTCTAGTTGGTATGTAGTAATAATTGTAATTTCGACTCAATTACTGATGAATGGGTCAATCTGGGTTGTCTTATCTACGAATGGGTCAAACGGGTAAAACAAATGGGTAAAGAGAAAACAAGTCAAATGGGTTCTACGGGCTCTTAAAGTTTTGTTAATGCATAAAACCACCTAATAATATATTTACAACTTTCATGACTTTTGAAATGATATAATTCTTTTAACAAAAATTGATCCATTTTCATAAATGTATTTAAAATATTCTATAATTTTTGGACAGCCTATTTTTGACCCACCCAAAAATAAATATATTGACCTGTTGTTACCCAACTTGCATGAGCCTTTTTTTCCCATCCTGCCCATTTTACCACTTCTAAATTGTATCGATTTTTTACTCATGTTTCTTAGTATTTCTGGTTCTATTGCTTGCAGAACCTAATAAACCGTTGAATGTGGTGTTGCAAAGCTGAGAATAAGAGGCCGGCTCTTTCTGGTCTGATACCTTAATGTAAGGATGCAAATAGAACAAAGTTCGTTGGACAACTTCCAGACCTTACAAAAGTATTCAGTTTTCATAGATATTTTTTTCTTGATTGTTTTTTTGGCGTTATACATGTGTAACTACACAATTTTGATTTTGGTTTTTGCTGACAAGGTTTTGTTTGCACTTATAGACAATTGATAGAGGTTAAAAAGGTCCGGCTCTTTTGAGTTTGAGGTATTCTTTGGACTTGTGGAGAAACTTGTGTTTTACATATCTGCATAGTGATAAAAATGATATTGATTTTTGAAAGTGCATAGATTTATGCAAGTATACTTACTTTTATTTTAATTGACACACAATCTTTGCATAAACATAACGATAGCATATGGTAAGTGCTTGAAACTTCATTTGATATGTTTCATTCATACCAAGGCATCAGGTCCTTATGGTGATCTAAAAACCAAGTTAAAAATGAACTGATAAGTAATAGGTAAATACACTTGACAGATGAATATAAAACCAGTTCAGCTGGTTCGGTTTGTTTGAAACTTAAGCTTGAGAATTTAAATTTGATATTCATAATGGCGTTCAAAGTATTTTATGAAGTTTCAATGTCATTAAACAAATGATAAATTTTGATGTATCAGCAAACACATGATAAATTTGATATCACAATGTACGCCATTACTTCAAAGTCTAAATTCATTGTGATAAGAGGCGCACATATCTAACGTAGACGATATGCATGTGCATACCCTTTGTCATCTGACATTATTTGTAGTGTTAAAAGAAACCTTTTTTTTTTGTAAATTTTGTTAGTTTAATACAAATTGCACACCCAACTTAAAATTTTGACGAACTAACAAATCCTGTAAAAAAAGAATTAACCGTGCACACCCTATGACCGATGTCTGTGTCCGCCACTCATTGTGATGAAGATCATCGATGGTAAATTATTACTCGAGTAAATCCTATCCGTACAGGCAGCAACTATGGATTCCCTTCAAACAAACACGTCCTCATTGGTTTGGTTAGGACTCGATGTCAATTCCTCCCGGGTCGCAGGATATATATAACTACTAAACATTGCTTGATGTGTGTTCCTTGGGGGTTGGATAAACTCCAAAATAATATAAATTATTAAGAACAGTCTCAGGAATCTGGATGGACTAACCACTCAAGGATGACATAGTGGCAAAGTGAGTTGTGGCTATCACTCTAAAAGGTGTAAGGTCTCAAGTTCAATAATTTCTGCTAGGTGCAAATAACCTTGAAGTGGTCACGCCATTTGATTAGGGTGATTTACATCTGATTATTGATCTCTAATATCCTTTTA
>BQNB010151812.1:4831-15851 GCA_026074375.1 Tanacetum coccineum | reverse complement strand
GGGATTCTAGCTTGTTAGAATTAGTTAATAGACATTTTAAGGATTCTAAAACAGTTTATAGCTTGTCAGTAGGGATTCTAGCTTGTTAGAATTAGTTAATAGTTAGAATTAGTTAATAGCATTAGTTGTCAGTAGGGATTCTAGGGATTCTAGCTTAAAATTGAGTCATTTACAAGTTCCAACTCTTGTTTTTTCAAAAAATAAGCAAAATAAAAAGTGCAAAAAGATGGGGGTTTGCCAGACTTGAACCTACGACCTCCCTCACACAAACCATATGTTTTACCATTGTGCTTCAATAGCTCATCCAACCTCGTCTGGCACAATCTAATACTTATACACATTTTCATTTCCTTTATAAACAATAAGCCGTAGCTTATTAATAAGCTTTTTGAGCTTATTCTTTAAGCTGGTTTCTTAGTTTTATTTTTCTTAAGTTCTTTGTTACTAGTTAGACTTTTCCTGATTTTTTGGTAATTTTTCATTAAGTAGGTTAATTTTTATCATTTTTTGAAAGTTTTAATTTTAGAAAAATCATAAAAAATAGAAAAAAGTTTTATAAAAATTCAAAAAAATAGTTTTTAGTTTTATAAAAAATACTTGTAGGTTTACATTCAGAAAAATCATTTTCACCCTTTTTAGATTTTAAATTTCATTTTTGAGCTTTTATTTTTGATTTTAAAAATAGGATTTTAATTTTAAAAATAGTTTTCTGAGTTTTTAAGTTACTTTAGACTTTTCTAAGTTTAAAAATAATTTTTCTTAATTTTTAGAACTTAATTTGCTATTTTCTAGGATTTAATTAGATTAAATTAGTTTTTTAATTCATAATAAATTCAAAAATAATCAAAAAAATGTTTTTCTTTTTCTTAAAATTTTATTTTGTCATAATTTAGGTTTAGAAATTTAGTTTGCATTTTTAGGAGTTAATTTTAGTGTATTTGCTTATTTGTCGCGTTTTATTTGCTCTCGTTAATTAGTTTAAGTGTTTAATTGCTTTCTATTGTTCATTTTAATTGTTGCTTTTATTTAGTAGTTATAGATACTCAAAAATATTTTTTCTCTCATTTAAATCATAATCCAAGCTAAAGCAAGGTTTCAATTTCACAAGTCGTTGGGGAAACGACCTGGGTGATCATTCTTCCCGGTTAAATATACGTATTATATATTATATTATATATATATATATATATATATATATATATATATATATATATATATATATATATACTTTATTAAATAAATATATAAAATAATCTTTAGAAGAGTGAATTTTCCTTTAGGGAATTTTTCTTATCGCTTGTGGTATTAAATCGTATATTTTATTAGTGTGTTTTATTCTACATCAGCTAGCTTAAAATTAGGCCTGCATTTTTGCTTTTGTCTTTATAAAAGTTGAAAAAAAACTCAGCACATACTGAGTGAAACAGCCTTTTTCATGGCTTATATGTATTTCAAAATGTTTTTTCTTAGCTGAATCTTATAGCTTAATGCATAAGTTTTGAATTATCCTTTGTCATTAATCCTAGGATACCTTAAGTAGTCTTAAAAATAAGCACAAAGAGTGCCCTATATGTTGTTTTGGTTAAAGTTATACCAAAAAGCTTATTTGCTTTTCATATTTTTTTATGGGCTAAAGGATTTGCTTACTTAGTGTTTAGATTTTGCTTATTAAGTCTAAGTTAGGCTGTTTTCACTTATTTTAAATTTTTCATGTCTTAATAAGTCCCCCTTTGGGAGAAAAGCTAGCAGTCTTAAACCTAAAGCTAGAAGTAATTAACTTAAAGTTAGTATTGCTGATCTTCTTTAGAGCTTTTTTCAAGCTTATTTGGTGTGTTTATTTTGTATCCTTTATGCTTTTTAGGTTAGGTGCTAGGCTTGTTCTTAGCTTATTGTAGTTTAAAAATGCTAATGAGTCTTTTAAGTCCAAACAAGTCTTAGCTTATTGTCATTTTAAAACTGTCATCCTTAATTGTTTATTTCTGGCTTATTTTTAAGTTTTTATAAAAAGCCCTTTCACAAAGGTTAGTTTAAGCTGTTAGAAGCTTATCTAGTTTTTAGTTTGCTTATTTAAGCTTATTTAGTTAAGTTTAAGTTTTGAAGTTAAGTGTTAAGTTGTTAGTGTAATATGTTTTCCATTTTGCTTATTTACTTGCTTATTGATTGCTTTTCATAAAAAGTTTTCAGTTTTAAAAAGGCCTATTTTTAGCTTATCTAAAAAGCTGTTTCAAAAATTTTGCAATATAAAAAGCTTGGGAAATTAGGAAGTCAAAGGTGAGCAAGGCTCGAACCTAAGACCTCCACAACCTCGACCAAGCTTTACACACACACCACACAACCAACTGCCCTGGGGTCTTTTTCAATTATAACTTGTATTATTTTTTATTGATACTCATTTTATCCTTTTAGCCTTAACAGCTTATTATGCTTATTTAAATAAGCTGTTTAGCCCATTTTATTTTTCCTAGGATTAGCTTGTTTCAAAGTACTTTTCACAATTTTTTCACAATTTTCCTAATTAGTTTAGTATCTTTAATTTTTTTTTTTAGATTAAAACAGTTTTTAATTCATAATAAATAATATAAAAGTCAAAAAAATATAATTCTATTTTTTTTTTAATTTTCTTTTGTCATTTAGGAATGTTAAAAATTAAATTTTCATTTTAGGGTTAAAATTTGTAGATTTAGATTTTTAAAGCACGAGTTTAGGATCCCGTTACCGTTTTTCGTTTTAGTCCTTAATTGCTTTCGTTTATAGTTTGCCTTTACTCGTTTTTGCATGTTATTAGTAGAATTAGAAACCAAATCAAATCTTGAATCATTCAAACACGTGATCACAAACGTAACCGATTCTCAATTCACACCTCGTCGAGACACGACCCATGAAGGTATTTTTAGGATTTTACTTTGGGTAAAAGTAATTTCCTTCTAAAAGCCTTACGGAATACTTACCCACTCTTCTTAATTGATACTATCCCTATATATATTTATATTATATATTTATTATATATTATATTTATATATATACCAAAGGATAATAATCACTAAGCACTTAAAGTACTGGCCTAGTTATGTAATTACTGTTGTTATGATTCTTTCCTGTTAGATTATGGTTTCATTAGATATTCCTTGATTATCGTGTAACCCTGGGTTTTGGTAGTACGGGTGGTTTGGACCTAGCTTGCCTTATAATTAGATTACCTTGTCAATATTAGATCCAATGGGTGCTATGGAGGATCACTAACTCCTTACCTGGTGTAGGAACTAACCGGTCACCACACTTATCACTTAATATACTTAAAAAGCACAAGAAGTCTTTCAAATAGAATTAATAATCTTTATAGATTATTAAATATGTTTAGGGAATAGTTGGGATTAATCACTGCAACCTGGATAACCTACCTCCCAGTGATTTGGGACTGATTCGGAATCGCAAGAAGTATAGGATAGACTAAATATGCACATTCAAGTCTATCGACCTTAGAAACCACTAATGAAACCATAGTTTAACATTGTACAGGAAAGTGTTTTCATAAAAGCAGTAATGAAGTAACTAGGTTAACACGTTTTCTCTCTTGATATCTCCAACTCTTTTTATTTTCAGTTATTTATTTTATTGTTATTTTTAATTCCTTTCAATTCAAATCAAAAACCATTTTCAAAACGTGACATTTCAAATTAAAACTAATTACAACTTAGCTCTTGGAACGACCTCGGATTTACCATTCTATACTACCCATGCTCGGGTTCTCTGCCCGTTAGTGCGTGGTTAGGTAGATCGAGTTTTATAAATTTAAAACTTGATAAAAATATATTTTAAAATAAAATACGCATCAGATATAATCAACAAGAAGGTATAGGTTATGATGAAACATATGCTCTGGTAGCTAGGTTAGAGTCTAATAGAATACTTCTTGCTATTCCTTGTGCAAATGATTTCAAATTATATCAAATGGATGTAAAAAGTGCTTTTCTAAATGGTTTCATAAACGAAGAGGTTTATGTTGCTCAACTTCCGGTATTTATTGATTTTGAAAAATCAAATTATGTTTATAACCTTAAAAATGCTTTGTATGGTCTTAAGCAAGCTCCCAAGGCTTGGTATGATAGACTAAAAGCATTTTTGATAGAACACGAGTATTCAATAGGAATGGTCGACAACACACTTTTTACTAAGAAATTAAAGTCACATCTCATCATAGTTCAAATATATGTCAATGAAATTATATTTGGTTCCACGTGTCAAAACTTGTGTGATGATTTCGCAAAAATCATGCACGACGAGTTTGAAATGAGTATGATAGGGGAGTTGAACTTCTTCTTAGGTCTTCAAATAAAACAAATGGAAGACGGAATATTTTTTAATCAATACAAGTACATCAAGGAGATGTTAAAGAAGTTCATGTTGGAATATTCTAAACCAACCAAGACGCCGATGTCAACGAAGATCAAGCTCACTAAGGACGACGAAGTCGACTCCGTAGATAGCACTAAATATCGAGGTATGATTGGTAGTTTACTTTATTTAACCGCAAGTAGGCCTAATATTATGTTTAGTGTTTGCTTATGTGCTCGTTTTTAAGAAAATATATTGTTTAACATCTTGGTTCTCTAAGAAACAAACGGCCCTTGCTATCTCCATGACTGAAGCCGAATACGTGTTTGCCAGAAAGGCATGTCAACAAGCACTATGGATGAAACAAGCTCTCATCGACTACAACATACGTCTCGACGACGTTCTAATTATGTGCGACAATAAAGGCGCAATCGACTTAAGTAGAAACCCCTTACAACACTCTAGAACTAAACACATAGAAATCCATCACCACTTTCTTCGCGACAACGTCCAAAAGGGCAACATTTCTATCGAGAAAGTTGCTTCCGAAGATAATATAGCCGATATATTAACTAAGCCTTTAAAATGTGAAGTATTTAATTATTTAAGATTATGACTAGGAATAATAGAACTCATCATGGATAGTGATCCTCCATCCTCCCAAAAATAATCGTAAGCGGAAATCTAATGAAGTAATTAATTATTATTCAAAAGATATTAATTCTCATTACACGTTCCATTTACAAACTTTCGATCATGAACATAATCGAGATTAGAATTTTATTAGATCAAGAAAATATCAATTAAATGACCATAGATATTTTCGAAATCTACGTGTACTACCATTAGTGTGAAATTACGAAATCGATTGAAAAAGACGAAAAGAACAATCATCAAATCACAACTCAGACTAGTGTTGACGATGTTTTGTTAAGTCTAAATGTTCATAATGTTTGTGTTATTAGAAATGGTCAAAAATATGCTAAAAGTTAACACACTCCTAGTAAGATCGACTACGTTGAAATTCCCATCGTCAATTCATGACAAGTTAACATGTTTGCCAAAAATTGGACGTCACTTCGAAAATTGAATCACATGCTCCTAATAACATGTATAACACACTCCAATTGCCAAAAACATAACACCATGTCCTAATTTGGCTAAAAACCAACCCTTTCCATTTTTAAGCATGTCACGGATCCACAGATCCACCATACGCATATCCGTCCTTCGCTATGGTAGATCCGTGTATCAGCAGTCTTACCCTAGAAAAAAAAAAAAAATAATATATAAAAAAAATATATAAAAAAATGGGAAATGGTTATTATATTAAAAAATATTATAAAATAATTTGGAATAAAAATTATTTTTGTGTTTTTTTTTTTTTTTTTTTTTTTTTTTTTTTTTTTTTTTTTTTTTTTTTTTTTTTTTTTTTTTTTTTTTTTTTTTTGGTTTTTTTTTTTTTTTTTTTTGGGGGGGGTTTTTGGTTTTTTATGGTTTGGGTTAATAGGATGAGGAGAAGATTTGTTGTATAATAATAAGTTAGGGGGATAAGTTTGTTATGAAAAATTATGTGGTATTGATTGTTTATTATTTACTTATGATATTGTTTAATAAATTATAATGTGTTAGTGGTAAGGGGATTTGTCTTAGTTTGATAATTTAAAAGTTTGATTTTATATTATTAGCATTATATGGTGGATGGAGATATTTGAAAAATTAATAATACTATCTTGTAGTGGTGTTAATTCAATTTTATGTAATTATTAGCTAGGGTCACAAATTATGATGATGTACATTTTTTTCTTCAAACCCCAAATCTCATTTTTGTATTGCTAATACAAATCAAAAATGATTTTTACTAAAAATGATGTTCTCGTGAATAATCTTTCAAATATACAACTAATGTACCATCTTGATTTATTCGATTTAGAGATAGAGCAAAATGAGTTGTCTGAAAGACTAAATCATAATAGTAAAATCATATATATTATAAGGGGTAAAAAAACCCAAGTCGCAACTCTACATTATATATGTATGATAACTCAATCTCAAATTACTTATATAGCTAGATAAGTTGTTAATTATATTTACTAGTTAATAGTTCCAATTATGCTTGGAATGATAAAACCCGACTACAAAAGAACCAAAGCTTACATACCAAAAATCCATCAACTAAAGTCAACCCGAAACGACGTCGAAAGTTCTTTTAAAACCTTCAAAATCATTTCATTCATGAAGGTAGACACATAGAATCCTCATTCACCTTTGGTAACGACATTGTCGACCAATTCAAATCCATTCAATTTGATTGTCTTTACTCTCAATGGTCATATTTGTCCATGTTTCGTTATTAAGTTCTATCGCAAATTCCAACTAATTCATAATGTAAATGATATGTCTCTCTCTATTGGTTTCACCATTCGAGACAAAGACTTCATTATAACACTCAAAAAATTTGGTGACATTCTACAAATTCCTTGTAAAGGAACTTGTATCTTCTCAAAGGAATGCTCACTGAAGCTTCTCAATTCAACTTATGAAAACCACGTCTTCTATCAAAGCAACCTTCTAACCATCCAAGATGTCATTCATAATATTTCCATTCCTTCAAGTCACCAAAATTACTCAAATCCAAGCATTGTCCATAGAGATAATATTTTTCCCAATATCAAAGATTGGGAACTCATTCTTCATGAGAATGTCATATGTGTTGACACTCACAAAAGTTCTATAGACACATGCTCTGCCATCATGCTCTATAATCTCTAAACTTGTCAAGAATTCAATTTTGCCTACTACATCGCTCACAAGATTGAGAATGTCAAAAATCGTGTCGATTGTCCTCTCCCATATGGCCTGCTTCTTACTCGTCTATACAAGTATGTTCTTGCAAGACCCCGATATTGTTCTAAAAAAAAAAAAAATAAAAAAAAAAAAAAAACATCCACATTCCAAACTCCAATTCATTTTACACTATCGTATGATGAATTCCATCAATGGGAAAAATGGGAAAAAGAAGGCTAAAGATAAAGAAACAAAACCCACTATATCTCATTCACCATCATCGAAAGAAAGCACCAATCAATCCACTTCCTTACTAGGATCTTATCAACAAGAGTTATTGGCAAATGAATGACAGTTTATGAATTAGGAATTATGGTGGATTATCTTAGGTTATTATTATGCTTGCTTTTTGAAACTACGCTATGCTTTATGAACATCCTATCATGTTGATGTTATTTGGTAGATGATAATGATGCTTGCATGATAATTTGTTTCATGTTTTGGGGGGCATAAATGCATGTTCTAGTCGTTTTTATGAAAATTTGCGACCTACGAATCCACCATATAGTAGATCCGTCTGTTATTTTGGTGGATCCGTGGCTCACCAGGTCAGGCGCCAAAAATTTGAATTTTATTGATTTTTAACTTTTTCTACTTTATCTTATAACCATGCTATATGATACTATGTGGGATCTTAAACCTTAGGATATAACATGTTCTCCATATAATCAAAAAACCTTCATGCTAAAACATACACCCAATGTCCTTTATAAGACATATCCTCACAACCTTAATACTCAACATTCAAATGTCTACCTCCTCAAATGATTCCACACCCACAATCAAAAGGAAAATCATCCAAGAACATCTCTCAAAACTTAAATCAAATCAAGTTGATCCACATATCCTTCCACCCGAAGTCTTAGAATCAAGACAAGCTCATTTTTACCTCATGACATGTTAATGTTGTAGTAAATCTCAACGTGAAATAGGAATACTAATACATTAAATGCATCTGATGTTCGAATATATTCAAGAACACACCCCACAAAACAAAACACCCTCTCTTCACAACAAGTTTGATCATTTAATCTCAATCACCAATCTCAATCCTCATCTACACATATGTAGATGTTGTACCAACATAGGAAATCAACTTCAAAGCCTATAAGAGGGCGTTCATTTCATTTTCTCCTACATCCAACATCATTTTGGATCTTCAAACCCACCATACCTTCCGCACTAAATCCACCTATCCGATAACACACACCCCTCGGATTATATGGGAAAATAATATATCCCAAGATTTAGGACTTTTAATTGTTTTCTTTATTTTTTTTCTTTGGTTTATCATGTAATGGCTTTAATGCCAAGTTTTATGTTTAAATCCCTTATAATAGATTAAGCATTATTTTCTTTGGTTGTGTTGATGATGGATGTTCATTATGTATATTTGTGCATTTGTGATTGTCATATATATATTTGCTTGTCTACTAACTTTGTTTTGTAGCAACGCATCCATAGCTCGATTCCTTGGTGCCCCAAGCGAGGGGGAGCATCCACCAAGGGGGAGCACTTGCAATTAGTCTTTATTTTTTTACTTTGCATTCGTAATCAAGTCACTTAGCATTCGTCAAAACAAGACTTGCAAGACTCCCCTCCTTCTACAACACTTTTTGCTTCGACAAAAAGGGGGAGAAGATATGTAAACTCATCTACTAAATACTTATTTAGTAACTTTTAAATAAGCATGAGTTTATATTTTGTCATCATCAAAAAGGGGGAGATTGTTAATACAAATATTCGCGCAAAAACGATATTTATATTTAATGATCTTCATGTTTTGATAATAACAAATATAATGTCATACTACGTAAAAGTTTACGTAAACAAGTTATTTAGTCGAAAGTTTACTTGACGACGACTAATCACTTAAGGTATGAATATGGCATTATTAAACATAGTTAATGATCAAAGAAAAATATTATCATTTGCATAAATGTTTTCTAATCAAATGATTTAACTTAACACATGATTAATTATAAGCTAGTTATATTAATCATATAAGACAAAATAGGATTAACCATAAGTGGAAACAATCTTTCCAAATCTTTCTAAATCTTCCCAAATCTAGAAAATCTTTCCTTATTCATGTTAAGAAATATTTTCTTCTAGAAGAATCTATTAAACTAGTTTTAATAAGTACAAAACAATATTTTGTATAGATTTAGGGTTAATCACTAAATGACAATTTTTATCCCAGCTCCTCCCACGGATCTACCAAATGCACTGCACGGATCCAGGGGATGGTGGATCCATGGGTCGCACATCTTGTTCCCCTGGGACAGGATTTGAAATTCAAATGGTTGCCTATAAATACCAACCTCACTCCTTCATTTCAAACAACTCTTGACAAATATTTTTCACATACATCTTTTATCTTTTATATTCTTTGATCATTATACTTGTTACATAATCCATTACAAGTGATCAACTCATTCCACTCTTTAGTGAAGAACACTCAAGAAGACGTCAAGCTTCAAGTGTTAATAGTTTAGTTGTGTCATCACGTTTGTGATAATCATTCATCTTGTATATCTTGTGTTGTGTGTTGTGTGTATCATATGTGTATGATAGGTTAGTATTTAGGCCTCAAAATACATAGTGTGTTAGATTGGTTCTATCTCGAAGTAGAACTTGGTATTTAGCTTAGTACCAAAAAAAGTGTAAGCGACGTGTACGGTTTTCTCCGCCTAAAGGGAGCTTGTTGACATAGTGAAGATAACTCTCAAGTTGGGTACTTGGGGAGTGGAGTAGGGAGAAGAGGAGCTTCATAGCCGAACCACTATAAATCATTGTGTCATCGGTTTGATCTTTCTTATCTTTACTTTCTCATATTTCGTAAATAGTTTATTTACTTATTGCATCGCTATCATATACACTAGTGTATATCTCTTGAATTCACACAAGTCAACAATCTAAGTTTTAATTTTAAAACGGTAAAAACTATTTAACCCCCCTTCAAGTTTCCACAATTGGTATCAGGAGCCAAGGTCACCTAAGATCTTTAGCGTATATTGTACATTAAAGCTTGAATTGATCTATAGATTCAGATAAATATCTAGAAGGGCAATCTATAAAAAGACCACCTCTTTTTAAAAGTGATCATTTTATTTATTGGAAAAATAGATTTGAAACTTATGTAAAAGCAAAAGATTTAGATCTTTGGCATATTATCTTGAATGGTGATTTTTTGCCGGTTGCTAGAAATAAAGAAACCCAAGTTTTGGAAACGGTTCCATTTGAACAACAAAATGATGATTTTAAAAATAAACTTGCTAAAAATAATGAAGCTAAAATGGTTCTTTACAATGCTTTACCTAAAAAGGAATACGAAAGACTTTTTATGTGTAAAACGGCTAAAGATATTTGGCAATCGTTGTTAATCACGCATCAAGGTAATAGCCAAGTAAAGGATAATAAAATTGATCTTCTTGTTCAACAAAATGAATAATTTACTATCCTTGAAGAATCTATTAGTTTTGCTAGATTTAACACTATTATTACTAGTCTTAAAGCTCTTGATGAAGATTTCTCTAGCAAGAACTATGTTAGGAAGTTTCTTAGGGCTCTACATCCTAAATGGAGAGCAAAGGTCATATAACAACCCAAGAATTTTCATTAAATACAAAATCTATTTTTCTATTATCATAATTGTACGGGGAAATTTTTCGCTTTATTACATTAGTTGCATTGCCAATATCTCAGTATGCAATGTAACTTGCATAACTAAAGTAGACGAGCTCACGCAACCTATTTATGGCAATCCTGTCTTCATATAGGTCAAGCAAACATCATAACATGTCAAGTCAATATCTTAATATCCTTATTACAAAGTACA
>BQNB010151810.1:0-15851 GCA_026074375.1 Tanacetum coccineum | reverse complement strand
CATTTCAAGTATAAACTCCATTTTCATGATAAAATCCTAAATGGTGATTAAACTAAATAGAAATAACATATGCATATAAAAGATAAAAGTAAGATCATAAAGAGTTTAAGATGACCTTATGATGTATGAAGATGATGAACAAATTAATCTAAACCCGTGTTTAGCCCTAGAATCCAAGCTTGCACTTAAGAAAACCCTTATTTTCTTAATAAAAACCCTAGCTTCCTTTTCTTGATTAATACTTAGAAATGCTTATCCAATGCTTGGAAATACCTTAGAATATCTTAGGATGGATGTGTATAGGTGTGTATGGGTTGTAGAAAATTTTGTATGGATTTGTTAAAGGGGTGGTTGTTTGCCATAGCTTATATGTGAGCTAAATAGAGTATTGTTTGATTTTTGCTAAGTGATTAAGCATGTATGTGTTATCTCTCTTATGTAATGCATGTATATATGGAAGTCTTGGTCAAAAAGGTAAGTATAGAAGTCCAAGAGCAAGATGAGGGTTTCAAGGGTTCTTGTGTTCTTGTCTTGAGTCAAAGTAACAAGGTATGGCTAGGTATTAATGAGAAAGTGAAGTACATTGACCAAATGGAAGAGTTTTCTTATATTTCTTGTATATATTGCAAAAATTTCGGCATATATATAAGATATACATGATATATTTTTGTAGTTTTTATGTATTGGGTATAAATGTGGGTATTTGTTGAAGCGTATAAACATTTTGGTGGTTCCGGGAGTGCCTAAACGCAATTTATCGCGAAACGTATACATTTTACGTATCCGATAAAAATAAAATGAACAAAGTTAATAATTATTCTCAAAATAATTATATAACCCTTGCTTGATGTAAACATTTAATTGTTTGATGCCCGTTTACATTGAACGCTAATATTTGTCGTACGCGATTTAACTTAACGTTTATGATTTAAAGTAAACACGTACAATACAAAAGGTACATTGCGGATTTATCGATGTCGTCAAGACTCTAAAACACAGGGTGTTATAAAATACTTGATACTCCGTTAACAGTTCGTGCCCAAGAGTCGCATTCGCATGTGCATATGGCTAAGAATTCTTCATTACCTCCAATCGTGTATTTGATCACTTCAAATTTGTCTACTCTGCATATTTCTTCGTTGGGTTGTTCATTAATTATATTAACAGATTGATGCGCGCCATTTAGATCCATACCACTCGATTTGTCAGCATCCCTGTTATTTTCATCATAGTGGTTTTTATCCTTTTCATTATTAATATTCAAATAGGATTTGGGGAATGAGTCGTTAGGAGGGTTCTCGTATTCATGCTCCTCCCATTCTTCATCGCTCGAAACTTTATCCTTCAATAGTCCTTCCTCATTTCCAATTTCTATCCAGGTATACAATAGTGCGCGTTTAGTTGTCTCGTCCACTTTTTTATGATCCTTGAACTTCGAGTTTCTCCAAGGTATGAATTCGAGTGGGTCATGACCTTCTTCATCATCGTCGCACATCTTATCATAATTGCTAGCACATGTTAGGGGATAAAATTTCTTGAAAGATTTCTTCACTAACTCTTCCTAGGTGGAAATATTTCCATCTCCCTCGTTCATCCACCAATTTTTTTGCGTCCTTCAAAAGTGAGAGAGGGAAGGCTTTCATGCGGAGTTGAAAAGGGTCCACACCGGCTATTTTGGCCAAATCAAGTATTTCGAGAACTTTGCCGATATGCCCGATCACATCTTCTTCATACCTTCCGCTGAAAGTATTATTTTGTAGTTCAGTTAATAACTCCTTACTGAATTCGATTTTCACGTCGCTTTCGTCCCTTAGTTCAGTAGGATTTTGTTCTTGAGCTTTATTTAGAATAGGTTTAGCCATTGTTCGTCAAACGGTTTCCTGAAATTAAGCACAAATGATCAGTAGGATGTTCCCTTGGGGAAGGGAACACATAAAGTAGGAAATCGATAACAAAAAATTTCTTTTGCTACTGTATCAGTTGACCGATACGTCGTATTCTATTAATTGGAATACGCCGTATAGGTCTATTGAATTACAAGTACGCCGTATTGAATTCACAGGATACGCCGTATTGCTTGGAAAAACATATACGCCGTTTACACTATAAAACTCAATATGTTGTTCTGGGTAGAAGGTTTGATACGTCGTATCCAACTGGTTGATACTACGTATCAGGTGATCAGTCAGAACAGAATACTATTTAAAACAATTAAATGCGAGAATTTAAACAAACAATTTAAACACACAATGCGAATAAATACAAATAAAATTTTAAATAATTAGATTACACTAAATTAATTAAATGGTTAGAAATACTAATAAGAATAAGGTTTAATTAATTCACTACCCGAAAGTGGAGCCAAAAACCTGATGTGCTGTCGTGCAGGGTCAATTATTTAATTATCAAGTTTTACATTTATATTTAGCTGACAAACCTAAAACAACACTTTAACGGGCAGTGTACCCGGTCAAGATAGAGTTTCGCGGTAAGTAGGGTGTCGAACACTAAGAGTGAAACATTAATCCTATATTCAAAAAGTATTTTAATTAGTCTATTTACTGGTTAATCCTATGTTATATACGTTGTCTAATGATATAGGGGTTTTCAGCTTGAGAGAGTGGCACAGGTTTGGTGGAAACAAATATCAATTCAATAGACAATAAACACAAAAGAAGAAAATTAGAAGATAGAAAAGCGGTACAAGCCAAATGATAGAAAACTGTATTAGCCATATTAAATCCAGTTCAATGTTGGTTTGTTTGTTTTAGTGCAATGATTTACTTATCTCGAAGTGGCATATCATTCTTAAGACTTAGACGGGACATCATCCTAAGACCTAGACACAATTAATCCTGTCACAATTAACGCATCCGCATAAAGCATCCTTTAGTTTAATTATAATCTATTTTAGGGAATCAAAGCAATGGTGATCCTGTTAAAACCCTAGGCCAACGGGACTTTACCTACTTATTGTTTGACGATGTTTTATATACTGGTAGTCCACTGTTCAAATCTTTATCAGTTAATTATGAGCATGATTTTTGAAACATAAACGGGTCACCTACCGGTCCAACTAAGCTCATAATTTAAAGACGAAGACAGAACGTTATTTGTGATCATATTGGTCCAGTAATATGAAACACGATATGGAGAGCTATCCCGGTATCTAGATTACTTGGTCCGTATCACTAGATCCAGTTGAATGATAGGTCGCATATTCAAACACATAAACAAGTATGAGGTGATAAACATAATTAAACAATCAACGGTAACTCGTGAAATATCCTGTGTTTTACATGTAATTAAAAAAAATTAGAAAAACCCAAAAGGGTTTTTCATTTTATATAAATTTTTCAAAAAGAAAATATAAAAATATAAAATCATAAAAAGAAAATTAAAAATTAAAAAACCAAAAAAATACAAAAATAGGTTTTCATGACATGTTTTATAGAATCGATAATATTTACGACCTTAGAAATACCATTCAATAATAGCACAAAACTATAAATAAAGTTCGAATATAAAATATGTCATATGGCTTGCTATTATTTCAGATAGCAACCCAGTCTTCAATTTAAAGGCAAGTATTTCGACAAAAATGAAACTTGACCTCACAGAGGGAAATTCATTTTTCTCGAGAATGAATTACTTGATATTCATTCAAAGGCTTGTGTTTACTTTGCAACACAACCCATGCTTCCTATATCAAATAAGTGTACGTGTCAGTGCATTTATTTATGTGAACGAGAGAAATCTTGTTTTTAATGGTGTTGTTTTTAAGAAAAATAATTAAAAATATCAGTTTCTCATCTGAAAAGATTTTTTAAAAGTAGTTTCTATCACTTAACAATGTCTACAGATCTTTAAATAGAAAACATGACATTATTTGAGGGGGAGAAATAGTCAAATTCTTTAAAAATGATCTTTTAAAATGTCACCGTGGAATAAAATGGAAAAAGGATTAACAATAACGGATTATCAATTAAAAGAGAGTTAATGTATTTGTACCTCAATTGGTCTTAAAATGTTATTGGATTTAATCTTTAGGGACTTGACAAAATTTAGGACTTAGATTCCTAGTTATAATCTTAAGGGGTTAAAGATGTCATTTCTATAAATAGATTAAACTTAGTTATAAGTATAAAATCAAAATAGAAAAAGACATAGAAATACAAGGACCATTTGTGTCAAACTCGAAAACATAAACTGGTTATAAGATTTTCAAACACATTTCACTCCACGCACATTCATTTTTAGAAACTTAATAAGACATTTCTCTCGACACATTTCACTTGCTTCAAACGTGAAAATCAATACTCGTTTTTAAAACAAAAGGTACACAACTACTCGTTCCTAATATATTTCTCATCATATTGGCAAAAAGAATTAGGCTAAAACTCCTTTAATCACTCGTAATTAGTTAAAAACGGATTTGGGTTTGAAATTTAAAAGTTGTAGTTTTTGTCTAGTTAGTTAAGAGGTTTTGTGCGTTAGGGTGTGGTCCCAACGGAAACCAACCCCTCTTTTTATGTATCAATAAACATATATAAATATAAATACACACCAAGGGACGAAATCACGCGAGAGCAATGTAACCGGAAGCAGTATAGAGCGTTCCCGGGTCGTTATGTCCCAACGAGGCTAGAAATGGATTATCGAAGAACGATTGATGATTGGTGTTTGAATGTCACAAGGAATGATTTGGTACTTAAAATTGAAGAAAATAAGCAAAAGCACATAAAAATAGCAAAGAGGATAAGCTGGAACAAGAATAATAACTAGGAATGACAAAAACACTTTAAGACTTTTACACTAAGGCACAAATAAGCTAATCTAAATCTAAATAGGCAAATTAAGCATGCAATTAAGCTAAATTACACAAGAGAAACACAACAGTACTAACAACAGTACCACCAGTATTAACTACCAGTACTAACTTAGAGTTAGTACTGCTAGCTATAATGATTAAATAAGCTAGAAAACTAAAACTGATAAACTCCTAAAGTTATTTTGAAAAGACAAATAAGTTCTACTGAAAATAATAAACTACTGATACATTAATGAAAATACTTTGAAAAGGAAAATAAACTTAAATAAGCAAACAGTAAAGGAAAATGGTTTAATCTACTTTAAAAAGCTAAGGAAAATCTTAAACAAGCTGAAATAATAAGCTGATAAGCTAAAATGAACTACCAGTACTAACAGTTTTAACTGACAGTACTAACTTGGAGTTAGTACTGCTAGTGCTGAGTTAGTACTGCTAGTGCTGAGTTAGTACTGCTACCTTTGAATTCCAAGAAAAATGAACTAGCAGTATTAACTTATAACTAACAGTTTTAACAAGTAAACTATCAGTACTAAGTAAGAAAGTAATACAAACACTTTTCAACTAGCAAATAAGCAAAATAAGCACTTAAAACAGTTCTGCAGAAATTAAGAACAATAAGAAAAAGAAAAACTTACAACACCCTTGCTCAAAACAGGGTCAAACAGAGAATCTACAAGCTCTAGCTTGTATAAAACAAGCTAGTTAAATCCAAAAGCCCTTCCAAGAAATGGCTTATCACCAATACCATAAGCTTTGGTATATTTGAGAAGGATATTGTGATTTTTCTCTTTACTACAATAACTTTTGTCTCTTTACTTAAATGAAAAACACTTCTGAGTAAGCTGTGGTGAGATGATTTAAAACAACAAAACAATATGATTAAGAAACTTAACACTGGTATTGTAAATTGACTAAAAACTTCAAACTTGCATTAAAACTTGGAAATATAACAAAGCTTGAAAGTAAACAAGCATTACGTTACTTTTGAAATTTAAGCTTAAGATTTTTTAAAAATTAATTAGTTTTCTAAGAAAACTAAAAACTAATCGATGCCTTCAAAGGCTTACAAACAGCTCTATATATAGCCAACAGCCTTCATCTGCATATCTTGTGTTCTTTGGAGAGATTAAAACTAAGTGTGCTTGTTGTGTGAGGAAGACTAAACAAATCCCAGCCTTCAATTCCCTTTTGTGCTTCTTTTTGAAACAATCTCAGCCATCGAAAATGTTTGTGGAATGGAGAGGTAATGTGCCAACATGACTTTTATGTAACAGCTGAGGGGGGGGAATGAAGAGGGGTGAAAAGATTTTGGCTTATGGAAGAAGTGTTTTTGCAGGGAAGAAATATGGTTCTACATACCAGTTTAACTGGATTTTGGGGGTCGGGAAAGAAGTACTTTTTTGGTGAGTAGGCAAGATTGGTCCCCTCAAGTTAGTATAACTGAATGTAAATCCATACCATCTTTGCAATTTTGGTCCCTCCTTTCTTATAACTTGTAACACAACTTTAAGACATGGCAGTTTTAAAAGCCCCTCAAGATGTATTCTCTTGTGTCTTTCTTTTCATTTTGATGACTTTTGACTTTGCCCTTTTCACTCCGTGCTAGATTTGTTTGTCTTTGGCTTTCTTTTTGCTCCTTTTCCTTGAATATCCGTTCCCTGCACATACAAATGCAAACCAACAAATCAATGTATTTTTGGTAGGTAACGTTTTAGTCATTTAGGTGCGCTTAATATGAAAAAAATGGTATGATGAAATTGAAAACACATATCAGAACGAGGTCTTTCCCCTTCTCCTTGATCGAAGACTCTTTCCTCGAAAAGAGGGATCATCACGTGATCACATAGGTAGAGTTCATTTGAGAAAGAATATGGGTGATTGATACGAACATGCTTATAAATCCGAGTGAGAAGCATTCCGTAGGGAAGTGTCATATCGGCACTCTTGGTCATACTTACCATTCGGTTGGCGATGTAGTAGGCAAGGTTGAAGTATTTTCCAATGGTGAGGCAGTAGAGCATGTAGCACAAGCACGCGTTAGGATGGTCCTTATTTCCGGTGAGACTTACGGCATTTTCACTTAGGATGATTTCCCATTTCTTGAGATGAGTTTTCAACTAGGAGACAATCATTTGAAAATGATCAAGGGTGGTTTCAACCCCTTTCATTTTTCGGGTCTTGGGTTAAGTCCTTTCATAGAGACCAATAGTGTCACGGATCAAAAGATGATTCTTCATATCGAAGGGGGAGACCCACAAAGCACCTTGACAAGGAAGTTAAGAATCCAAGTGAATCCACAAGATAAAGAGTTAATTCAAAATGTTAATGATGAAAGGTAAATGGATATAGTTTCCATTAAGAATTACGATGATGCTTAACACTTTGTAGAAATTGAAGCACAAAGATGGGACACATCTTTTCGTCTATATTGAGAAGGCAATCAAACCCAATAGCCGCGAAATTAGAGCGAAGGTTGGGTTGATCATCAAGGAAGGTGGAGTCGATAACGCGACCTTCATGGATGAGATGTGATATGAGCGACTTGTAGACCTCTCTTTCATGTCCGGTGACTACGCGCGAACCAACCCTTCTTTTTATGTGTCAATAAGTAAATAGAAAAATATAAATACACAAAAAGGTATCAATAACACCGCGAGATGCAAGGAAAACCGAAGCAGTAAAGAGTGTTCACTCCCCCCGGGTCGCGTTATGTCCCAACGAGGCTGAAATGGAAAATCGCAATAAGACTGATAAGATGACACTTTGTGTATTGGGATGTCACAAAGGAAAGAAATTGGCACTAAAATTTATAACAATAAGCAAAAACACATAAAAATAGCAAAGAGAATAAGCTAGAACAAGAATCAAAACTAGGAATGACAAAAACACTTTAAAACTTTTATACTAAGGCACAAATAAGCTTAAATAAACTTAAGACAAATCAAATAAGCTAAACTAACTCTAAATAAGCAAATACAAAAAGCAATTAAGCTAAATTCTAAACAAAGATTACTCTCACCAGAACAGTACTAACAATATCTTCTAACAGTTTTAAACTACCAGAACTAACTTTGATTAGTACTCGCTAGTGCTAAAGTTAGTGCTTTAGCTTAAGTTAATACTGCTAGGCCGGTATAAAAACAAAAAAAGAAGCAAGAAGGGTAAGCAAACAAGACTAAAACAGAAGTTCACCTAACCTAAATATGCACATAGTAATATAAATACGCAACTAGAATAAACTAAAAAACAAATAAAGCAAAAAATGAAACATACAGTACTAACAGAAATTAACTGACCGTACTAACATTAAGATCTATCCTGTCTAATGTCTTAGTGTATCTTAATACTTGGTAACTGAGTTATTACTTGTAAGCTTTTAAAATCCAAGAACATGATCGTAGGCAGTACGAAACTTGGAGAGTTAGTACTGGTACTTTAAGGTAATACAGCTCAAAAAGTCAACTAGCAGTATTAACTTACAACTAACAGTATAAAAACAAGTAAACTAACAGAACAATAAGCCCAAATAAGCATCTAAACATACAGATAAAAGCACCAAATAACAGTTCTACTCAATCAACTAAGAAAAAGAGAGAGAGACTTATACTAACACCCTTGCTCCAAAACAGGGTCATATACATACTGAAATCTACAAGCTCTAGCATGCATAAAACCAAGGCTAGTGAGAGTCTATCAGCCCATCCAAAACTGGCATAACTAATCATCCATAACATAAGCTGAGTATATTTGAGAGTGAATTGGTGGTGTTGATATTTCTCTTAACTACTTAACCTTTTAAGATCACATTAGTGTTTAAAACAGCACTTGTAAACATAGCTGTATTAGAGCTTTGAACATAAAACAAATCAATTCAAAACATAACACTTGGCATTACAAAGTGACTTTAAAAAACTCAAATTTGCATTAAACAACCTGGAAATGTTACAAAGCTGAAAGCAAAAGCTGTAAATGAAACTGAAAAAGAAAGCTTAAGATCATATTAAAAACTAAAAACTAACTAGATATAAACTAACATCAGATATGATTATACAAGAAGCTCTATTATAGCCAAGTAATTGACTTCCATCATGTGCCTCTTTGAGAGATAAAACTATACCAAGTGTGCTAGTAGTGTAGGAGAGGACAAAAGCAAGATCCCACTTTGAACTTACTTTTAGCTTCCTTTGGAGAACTCACAGCCATCGACATTGCTTTGGAAAGGAAGGGATTGCAACGGCAATAAACAACAGGGGGTGGATAGTAGGGTGGATAAATGATTATTAGCTCTAGGGTTGTTGCAAGGGAAAGAAAGTATGGGGAGGACATACAAGTAGTAACTGGGTTTTGTTTGGGGCGGGAAAGAGGGCTTTTAGGGCAAGTTGGCAGTTTGGTCCCCTGAAGTCTTATAACTTAATTGTAATCTCTGCCCGGTTGGCAGTTTTGGTCCCTCCTTTCTTATAACTTTGTAATACAACTTTAGACTTGGCAGTTTTAGCCCCTCGAGTTGTATTTTCTTTATTTTGATGACTTTTGACTTTGCCCTCATTTCTAAACCTGATTGGAATTTGCTTGCTTTAGCTTCATTTTGCTCTCTTATTTCTTATGAATATGCCGTTTCCTGCACAATACAAAAATGACAAACATACAAATACAATGTATTTTTGGTATGTTTTTAGTCATTTAAGCTCGTTTTTAGAGGTAAAAGATATGTGTAATTAAGCACATATCCAAATCCCCCCAAACAAGAGTATAGTGTGTCCTCACGCAATGTTATGAAAGTAAACCCGTAAGCCCCGTTTTCACCATTTTCAGAAATTAAACTAACCTAAAACTAATATATTTGGATTTTCTCATATTTTAACATGTTTTGACTTCATCTTCTATCTCTTATTACACTGGGAGCATAGAATGAAGCGACCGGTAGAGTGATCTACGAGATATCCGCCGGATAAATTCTCAACGTCCACAATCTTTATCACAATTTCCAAGCTAAGCAATTAAACAAGATCATTGTCGATAGAAAGTTTATATGTTAAGCCCACAATACTTATGACTTGTGAATTTTCAACTCCCAACATGGATAATACGAATGAAGTGTGTGTACTCATTATTGAATTCCCAATAGACACTTATTTTCATAATCATAATTCAAAATGAATCACGGACTCACGAGAAGCAACAACTTATTAAGAATTCGTAACTTGAATTCGATATTAAACTTTAGAAACTATTTTGCAACATATATCACATCATAATCATAAGTTCTTTTACAGCTTAGAATGCGTTGCTTAGTTTGAACCCTACCTCCGTGTTTACCGGAGCAGGATATCACAACCAACGACCGGTGTTCTTAGTTTGAAACCCACCCGTTGCTAGCGTAGTGGAATCACATCAACACCTTAGTGGCCAAATATGGCTAAGGATTTGTGTCTTAGTATATGAACCTCACTCAAGACCTTCTTCAAGTGCAGATATCACTGACACAACCAAATCCCTAGAAGCAAAGACGTCCTTAGTTGAACCCCCACTCGTGGTTACGAGTGGGATATCACGACAAGTCTTTTACCTTGTTCCATAATATCAACTGCATGCCTTTCATTGGCAAAATTTCATATTCATAAGAGCATATTTGCAATTCACATTTCATTTCATGCATACTTTGGCATTTATCTTTTAAATTACTCGACAAATTCTCGCTTTGAAAACACAAGTTACAAATTTGAACTTTTTCGAAAACATCGATTAACTTAGTTGAATTAAATAGAGTACGTAATGATTAGGTGGAATAGAAAAAAATTCAACGGGAGAGAAAACCACTAAGTTACTCGTAAAAGTTTTTAGAAATCTAGCTTGGCACATAAACTTATAATTAACTCTACATTTCCGTTACTTCACATTTTTTAAAGATTCACAAGCAAAGAATACGATGAAAGAGCTTTGGCCTAAAGGAACCCCTAGACTAGGTGCTCAACACCCCGATCAAGTCAAAATATTATTCAAATTCTACCCAAAAACAAGCAAAACTGTGACAAAACACTTATTATATTTTGAAAAATTTTCAATTTTTTCATTTTTTTTTGGTATTTTGGTGGTAAAAACGGGTTTACGTGGCAAACAATGCTGCAGGAAACAATCAAATCGAAGATACCCCCCCCAAACTAGAACTAAACATCGTCCCGATGTTATTGGAAGGGTCACATAAAACTAAGGGGCCTTATATATAGGTAGGCCAAAAGATAAAACGTTAGTTCGATAGATTGGATAGTCGGATTCCCAAATTGAAGCTGAAGATTGAAAACTCTTGATGAATGAACTAACACTAGAGTCTTCATACAATCTCCGGCGCAATCCAGGACAAATAACAACAACATGGGAAACACGGTAATAGAAAAAAAACAGCTATCTCACACAACAATAAAACACTTATTTAACACTACTTACTACTAAGATTAAACTAAGATAAACATGGGGTGCCTCCCACGAAAGCGCATTGTTTAGGGTCGCGATGCCTTGAACGGCCACACAAGGAATTATGGATCCTAGAGAAACAAGTGGAAATTGAAGACATCATCGACTTTCATTCAGTGACTACGATAAGTATTGAAATTCAAGAAAGTTCCACTCCGATGAGGTACACTCCGGCTTAGGAGCAATGATACTTTTGAAATGCCTGGGATCAAATATGGTGTCTTTCATCCCCCACTGAGAGAAAGAAGGCGGAATAACCGAATAAAGCCAAGAAATGGGAGAAAGATCCATACAACATAAGCGAAAAATTCACTATGGGTAAGAAAATCTTGCTCCAGGAAGGGCAAGAGGGTGGGGAAAACATTAGGCACATCTACGGGGATTGTCTTCCACACATCAAGTGGTTTGAATTTTCCCGAATTGGATAATCAACATAAAACGATTCGAACTCGGGAATGAAAATAGAAAAGTAACGACATCTTACGGAGTTGTCATCATCACTCTCAATACCTGGTGGATATTGATTCCGTCACACAAGAAACAAGTCAATCATCACCATAAGAGAATCATTATCCTCAATGGGCTATGAGATAGAGGGAGAATTCGATAGCATTAGAATTGGCTTTAAGAGCTTCCCCGGAGGTCCGAGGAAAGAGTTTATCGAGAGGCAAACTTTCCCAAAACAGAATATCAACTTCCGTGTCAAATTCAATCTTCCATCATTTCTGTGGAATTGTTTAGGAAGGATGAGTTCACCGGCGAACTCATTGGAAAAGAATCATCTTATAGAAGAGACAATCGAAATGTCTCGATTTACACGGATTCTTACAAATCAGATCAGCATCAAAAGAATCAATTCCCGGTGGAATTTGAAAGGGATGCCTTCCACACCTCATCATTAATTCGATCTCCTTAGTCGAAGCACATTTCATCATCAAGATCAAAGAGAGGAATAGAGAAAATGATAAAATTCTCTTTTGGAAAGTCACCTCAAAAATGCCCATCACTAAAAAAGAGTAAAATCTATCATCAGATATCGAAGAGAGGGTTTGGAAGAAAGTAAAATCATGATTCTTTTGAAAATCATCAATAAGGAGGAAAACACACTCTCAAACTATCGTCGAAAAACATCCACGAACTCAATTGGGTTGGGACAAAGGTTCTCGACACTAACTTTATGAATTCGTCCGAATTCCTTATTGCTGAAATAGTGGTCAAGGATGCTCGTGCCCCAAACTTATAGAGTTTAACGGGCTCTTGGTTCTGGCATTCGGGAGTGATTCAATGTTATAAGTCCCTCGACTACATTCATTATCACAGAGACGAGTGTTTGGTTTTTTTTTGTAAGGTGAAGTGAATGTAGGATTTTGGGATTTTAGGGTTATTAAACTGCATGTCGAAACCAAGCCTGAGAAATGCATTACAACAGATCGTCACGTCAACTTCAAGAAACATATCACATCTTGACACACTATAGCAAAGCAATACTAGCACTTCCACGATTGGACTCGAAGCTTAACATCACAACAAGTAGTCCCAAGTCATGCAATCGACCTTAGTGCGATTTTCTACCATAAAGACACTTACGAATAAACATTTTGAGAGAAAGCTTTCAACGCATTCATTAGGTCCTCTTGGGGCTTGCAAGCTACCATGCCATTGTGTTGAGGAGGATGCTGATATGACGAAAATAGCGGTATTGAAGTTGGTCCAAAACCGATCCTACGAATGAGAGTTTTGACTCATTCGTTTGACATTCAAATATTCCATTAGGACCACCTACAATTTTACATAGCAAAGAAATTTGCTGTTGAAGATTATGCAGAATCTTGCGGGGAATTGAAATCAAGGCTGTAATCAGGCTCTGGATAGAACAACTCAGCTTTGAGGTGAACAGCAGTGACAATATGAGTATCGATTCCCTAGCAAAATTCACACAAGATTTGCTTATAGTGTGTGGGGTGGATTAAGAAACTTGGAGTTTGATCAAAAGAGTCCGGAGTTGAAAAATCGTATTTGATTTCCCATTTCCATAAGTACAACTAAGACAAACCCATCATAAGAGAACGACAACCGACTGTTGCACGTGCAACAATAACAATAAAGTTATACCGTTCACGGTTTTTGTTCCACACCCTCACACTTCAAAACAAGAAAAGACTCCATCAATAATTAAACAAATAAGAAGGACAAGAAATAATTAAACAGTTAAGAGGAAAAAGAAGATTAATTTAGTTTTTTTTCGGATTTATTAACAAACATAATTCCACAATTTGGAACAAAATCAGATAAGAGAACTTAATGAAGCCAAATAAATCGATCTTACTTCACGTACTCTCACAATAAAAAAAACGCACAGGTAGAGCGGAGGAGTATGAATAGCGCAAGCTTATTTCGTCCTTATCGGTCGTAGTATCCTTGGAACAACCCTCCTTTATACCCACTTTATAGTTTTGTTTTATCAGAATGAGGTGAGTCCGATATCGCAAGAGACCACAAAAGGCAAGTTTTTAATCGTTGTTTCGGGAACTTATTATGGATCTCATTTACTCCAGTTAGAGTAAATATTTTAGATGGCGTTTTCTTTAACCAAATTATTTTTATTTCTATTTATGGACTTGTTATTTTCTTTTTTTATATATATATTATGATATATTTTTTTTTTATTTTTTTTTTTATTTGGATATAAATTTATATTATATAAAAGAAAAGTGAAAAATATTTTGTACTTTTTATATTTTTGTAGAAGAAAAATATTCACAGATATAAACAAAAGTTGTCAACACGTAACGATAGTCTTTTTCACCTCCCCCCGCAGCGGCGCCAAAATTGTACTAATATCGAGCTCTACCCCTTATAGAAACCTATTCTATGTAAATACATAAATACACCGATGGACGAAATCAGAGCGAGATCAAGAAAACCCGGGAAGCAGATATAGAGTGTTCCCACGGGTCCTCACTCATGAACCCAACGATGCTAGATTATGGAAAAATCGCAAGACGAATGATGACTGTGTTTGGAATGTCACACAAGGAATGATTTGGCACATAAAATTTATAACAAAAAGCAAAAACACATAAAAAATAGCAAAGAGAATAAGCAAGAACAAGAATCACAAAACTAGGAATGAACAAAAACACTTAAACTTTTAATACTAAGGCACAAATAACTTAAATTAAACTAAAGACAAACAAATAAGCAAACTAACTCTAAATAACAAATACAAAAAGCAATTAAGCCTAAATTAAACAGATATACACAACAGAACAACAAATAGTACTAACAGTTTTAACAACCAGTACAAACTTGAGTTATACTGCTAGAGCAATAGTTTAGTGCGATTAGCTTAATTAATACTGCTAGGCTTATAAAACATAAAGAAGCAAGAAGTAAGCAAACAAGCTAAAACAGAAGTTAACCTAACCTTAATAAGCACTTAGTAATATAAATAAGCAACTAGAATAAACTAAAATAACAAATAAGCTAAAAATGAACAAACAGTACTAACAATTTTAACTGACAGTACTAACTTAAGTTAGTACTGCTAGTGTAAGTTAATACTGGTAACTGAGTTAGTACTGGTAGCTTTTTAAAACCAAGAAAATGAACTAGCAGTACTAACTTGGAGTTAGTACTGGTACGCTTGTAAGGTTAATACTGCTCAAACAGTTCAACTAGCAGTATTAATCTTACAATAACAGTTTTAACAAGTAACTAACAGTACTAAAGCCAATAAGCACTAAACATACAATAAAGCACAAATAAGCAATTCAACAATCAATAAGAAAAACGAGAGACTTACTACCCCTTGCTCAAAACAGGCTCAAAACAGGGTCAAACAATGAATCTACAAGCTCTAGCTTGTATTAAACAAGCTAGTGAGAGTCCATAAGCCCATCCATAACTGGCTTATCATCCAATAAGTAAGCTGTGGTATATTTGAGAGTGATATTTGTTATTTTCTCTTAACTACTTAACTTTTTAAACTTACTTAATTAGAGCAGCTTATAAACAAGCTGTGTTGAGAGCTTTTTAAACACAAAACAACACAATGAAGAAACTTAACACTTGAAATGGTAAATTGACTTGAAAACTCAAACTTGCATTAAAACTTGAAAATGTTACAAAGCTTGGAAGTAAAAACTGTAAATGACTTGAAATAAGCTAAGTTTAAAAACTGAAATTAATTAAAAACTAACTAACTAACTAAGATAGATTATGATTTACAAGAAGCTCTATATATATAGCCGAAGTATTGGACTTCCATCTTGTGCTTCTTTGGAGAGATAAAACCAAGTGTGCTAGTTGTGTGAGGAGAATCTAAAGCAAATCCCAGCCTTTGATTTCTTTTGAGCTTCTTTGGAGACAATCTCAGCCATCGAATTGCTTTGGGAATGGAGAGGGATTGCCAACATGGACTTTATAAAGCTGGGATGGGTAGTAGTAGGGTGTTGAGTGATTTTGCAGAGAAGTATGGGAGCAAAAACCGGGTGCTGGCTGGTTTTGGTATTGGCGGGAAGAGTGGGAAAGAAAAGGTATACAAGTTGGG
>BQNB010151809.1:0-15851 GCA_026074375.1 Tanacetum coccineum | reverse complement strand
GTTCAACTCGTTCGGTTCCGCTCGTTCGGTTCACTCGTTCGGTTCCGCTCGTTCGGTTCCGCTCGTTCGAGTCCGCTTGTTCGAGTCTGCTTGTTCGGTTCTTCTCGTTCGAGTCCGCTTGTTCGAGTCCGCTTGTTCGAGTCCGCTTGTTCGGTTCTTCTCGTTCGAGTCCGCTTGTTCGAGTCCGCTTGTTCGAGTTCGCTTGTTCGAGTCCTTCTCGTTCGAGTCCGCTTGTTCGAGTCCTTCTCGTTCGAGTCCGCTTGTTCGAGTCCGCTTGTTCGGTTCCGCTCGTTCGGTTCTTCTCGTTCGAGTCCGCTTGTTCGAGTCCGCTTGTTCGAGTCCGCTCGTTCGGTTCTTCTCGTTCGAGTCCGCTTGTTCGATCCAAAAGTGATTTCACTAGTTCGATTGTCCTTGTTCGATCCAAACACACACCACTCGTTCGATCCTCGAAGGATGAGACTCGTTCGATCCAAACTAAAAAACTACTCGTTCGGTCCTTGAAGAAGGAAACTCGATCGGTCCTTGCAAGAAATGAACTCGTTCGGTCCTCAAGTGAAAACTAGTTCGGTCCTTTTGCTCGTTCGATCTTTGTTGATGTCACTCGTTCGATCCTTGCAATCTTACACTCGTTCGGTCCTATCTTAGAAAACTCGTTCGGTCCTATAAGAAAGAAACTCGTTCGGTCCAAACAAGTGAAATCTCGTTCGATCCAAACAAGTAGAAATCTCATTTTAACTTCTTTCCGACCGTGTGTTTGTCTTATCCACACACTTAATGACCACGACTAAATCGAACCAACTTTGCTCAACAAAAATAAACAAAACCAAATAACCACAACGTAATAAAAAAAACAAAACCCACCCGTGGCGAATGATACCAAATGTCGGTAACCTTTAATCACTTTCACTTCATTATAGAAACAAGAAAAATAAGATGAGAAGAAATGTGGAAGAAATTTAGAGAGAAGAAAAAGATGGATGATTACTTGCAAAATTACAAATGAGACTTAACAAGAATCAACCCCCTCTCCATTCTTGGAGAGGGGTGTTTATACTAGACCATGAGGCTTGCATGCCTATGGGCTTTCTATGGGCCAGGCTCGGGATTACTTGGGCTTTCGCCCGATACACGTGACCGATTAGCTTACAATATACGAGCCCGTTTACCCTTTTTAGCCTATTACAACATATAATTAATTAAAATACCGAGACCTAATATAATGAACGAACTTCATTGTTCGACTCAAAATTTTGAGGCTAACAAAACCCATCTTAATTGCACAATTTAATTACTTAATCTCTCTTAATCACTCTCTTCTAACAAACCCTAATCTGGTCATCACCGATGATCATCAATTCTACAACTATGGCTGTTCTTGAATCTTGCGCCAAACACAACATGGTCGCTTACTTGGAAAAGACTGATGGGAATACCGATTTTCATGAGATTATAGACTTTCTTACACGAAGCTCAATTCACTATGCCCTTACTGTAAGTCCTGTAGTCTTAACTACATTTGTTGAATAGTTTTGGATGTCTGCTAAATCCAAAATAATCAACAATGTTAGGTATATAACTGCCAACGTAGCTGGCAAGCCTGTCAATATCTCAGAGGCATCAATAAGAAGTGATCTTCTTTTTGATGATGTTGATGGGATAGATTCTTTGAATAATCAGGCTATATTTGATGCTATTCAGCTAATGAGGTATGAGGGGTACCTAACTGTTTTAACTTTTAACAAAGCTTTGTTTTCACCCCAGTGGAGATTTCTTTTTCATACTATAAATCACTGAATTAGTTCTAAAAGTACTTCTTGGGATCAAATTCCCTCTAATATTGCCACAACAGTGATTTGCTTAACCACTAATAAGAAATATAATTTTTCTAAACTAATTTTTGATGGTATGATCAGACACTTAGATGCAAAGAAAAAGTTTGTTATGTATCCAAGATTTATTTTAGTCTTTTTGGAAAAATAGCTAAAGAATGTGCCTGTGCCTTTAGACCACTTCCCTATTAATGATTTGACTGGTAAAGTTTTCTCTTTTATGGTTAAGAAGGGTAAACATTTTTCAGGGAATGTCATACGTTTGTTTGCATCTATGTTGGTTCCACCAATTGAGGATGAGGGTGCAGCTTCAGAAAGAGAATCTGAACCTCAACCCACACCATCTCCTCCTCACCCAAGTACAGACCAACATGAGCCACAGCCTGACCCATCTCCCAGAACTTCACCTACTATTCATATTCCTGATTCCATTCCAGAGGGTTTTGGTGGGAATCATGAAGGTCAGTCATCTAATGATGCATCCCTATCAGGGAATGAGGATGGTCTGACACTCCAAAGTGTTTATGACCTATGTATGTCTTTATGTAAATAGGTCATAGCTCAGGCTAAAGAAATTAAAGCTTTGAAGGCTCAGGTCAAGAAGTTAAAGAAAGGAGTCAAACCACTTATCACACATCACAAAGCCTGGATGAAGACAAGATTGGCAAGGAAGACTTCTCTGAATAAAAAGGGGGTACACAAGGAGTATGTATCCAAACAGGGGTGGAAATCTATCAAAACTTTCAAAGGTGAACCATCTGTGCATAAAGATCCAGCCTTTGATGATCTTGATGATTTTGTGGATGTGGATGATACATTAGACTATAAGGAGACTGAGGATGTTCAAAATGAGGAGAGGAATGAAGGTACCGACAAGGGAAATGAAAGTACCGACAAGGGAAATGAAAGTACCGACAAGGGAAATGAAAGTACCGACAAGGGAAATAAAGGTACCGACAAGGGAAATGAAAGTGCCGATAGGCAAGGTGAAGGTACTACTGATCAAAATGAAGGGAAAAGTGTTACTTAAACAGCTCCACCACCTACTCCAACAATACCTACTCCAACAATCTTTGGTAATGATGAGACCATTGCACAAGTCCTTACTATAATGAGTCAGAACAAGGAGAAGCTCAAGGAAAAGGAAAAAGGAGTAGAGCTTAGGGATGTTGAGGAGACTGAGAGACCAAGACCTACTTTAACAAGATCAATATTGACTTTGAGACCTCTTCTCAAGATTGATCCAAAAGATAAAGGCAAAAAGAGGATTGAAGAGGAAGATGAATCTGATGCTGAATCAGAAGGCATTACTGAAGCTAAAAAGAAATTTAAACAACTTGCTAATGATGAAGAGGTGACCAGAAAGGTTCAAGAGGAGTAGGAAGCTGAAGAGGAGAAGAAAAGATTGGCTGAGGAAGAAGCTACAAAGGCTACACTCTCTAATGAATATGATTTCATTCAGGCAAGACTTAATGCTGACAAGATACTTGCTGAAAAACTTCAAGAGGAAGAGAGAGAGAGATGTATACTATTGAGTAGAGAGCTAAATTTCTTCATGACACCATTGTTTCCCAAAGAAGATTTCTTGCTCAACAAAGATCTAAAGCTATCAGAAATAAACCTCCTTCAAGAAATCAGCTGAGGAATAAATGATGACATATTTGAAGCATGTTAGAGGCAAAAAGCATTCTGATCTGAAGACCAAGAGTTTTGATGAAATATAAGTTTTGTATGAAAAGATAAAAAGGTCTGATGATAGTTTCATTGCTATTGGTTCTGCTGAAGATGAAAAAGTGATTGAGGAAATGAATGAACAAGCTGCTGATGCTTCTAAGAAGAGAGTAAAGAAAGATGACAGTGTCAAGGAAGAAATTAAAGAAGAAGAAGGAACTAGAAAAAGAAAGCTTGGCACAAGGAAGAAAATGAAGTCTAAAAAAAGAAAGTTCACTTCTAAAGATGATGAAAAGCTAAGATTGTGTTTAACTATAGCTCCTAATGAGGATAAGGAAGTGGATTATGAGATACTTGACAAGAAATATCCTATCATAGAATGGAGATCTGAGTTTCTTACAACCAAACCATAGTATGATGAGACTGAGAAGTTAGAAGATGTTTATATTAATGTGGTGGTTAGAAGTAATAGACAAAGAAGATACTTTAGTACTTTGATGATAGTGCTCTTCATACTTGATAGAGATGACATATGTGCCATATATCAACTTGTGCTGAACAGGTACCAAGATGAGACACCTGAAGGATTTGACCAAATACTTTAGGGAGATTTAATGAGTATGTTCAATCAAAGTGGAAATGATGAGTTTTGGAATACATAGCAAAATTAGAAGATAGTGAGTTGGAAGCTACATAGTTCTTCAGGGGTACACACTATAATGACTGATGAAGGATTAGTCATTCATATGCTTGTAGAGAATAAGTATCCTTTGACAAAGGGAGTGCTGTCACAATTGCTAGAGTTGAAGTTAGAAACTGAAAAAGACAGTATTATGACTTTGGAACTGATTAGATTTGTCAAGAAGCAAATTGTAGAGTTAGAATCTGAAGACTTTGATGGAGATGAGAAGGATCTTTGAGTGTTGGTTCTAAGACCACACAACAAATGTCATCAGTTCATCATGCTTAACAGGCATAAGAACTGGCTAGTCCATAAGCAAACGGCTTGTGGTAAAGACTTCTCAAATCCATTTATGGTTGAAAATTTACCAAAAATTATATGGTTCTCAACTCACCTTGCTTTATAGTAAAGAGTTGGCTAGTCCAGAATTAAACAGTTTCTGGTAAAGACATCTCAAATCTGTTGATAGCTGATAGTTTGCTAAAAACTATATGGTTATCAATGCACCATGTTATGGTAATAAAGCATTGACTAGTCCAAAAGCAAACGACTTTTGGTAAAGACAAATCAAATCCGTTGATAGTTGATAGTTTACTCAAAACTATAAGATTATCAATTCACCTTGTTGTTTACATTGAAGAATTGACTATCCTAGAGCAAATGACAACTGGTAAAGGAAAATCAAATCCGTTAATGGTTGGTAGTTTGCCAAAAACTACAAAGCCAACTTAGTTGGATGTTGCTGTGTTGCTGAGAAGACATGTTGCTGATAAAGAGGAACAACTAAAGTTGTCAAAGAGTATCAAAGATCAGATCAAGATTTGACAAAGTGTTTGGATACATCGTCCAAGAGTTCAAGAAGAGTAAACTGAAGAAACATGAAGTTAAACAAGTTGAACAATCATGTTTAAGGGAGGATTGTTGGGAATTATGTTTTCCTAACTTAGTACCGCTAGTTAATATAGTTAGTATCGACAGTTATAGTTTGTACTATTAGTATTAGTTAGTAGTAGTTTGTATTGCCAGTACAAAATAGTTAGTACCGTTTATAAGATATGCATGAGTTATTATAGGAGAAGATATGCATTATCCTTTACGCATTTTGTAAGTCGGTTAGGGTTTATCCTTGGTGTATAAAAGGAACCTTACGACATTAGAGAAGAGACATCTCCATCTCTCAATTATTATAGTTAGTAATCTGTAATCTTTTAACAGATTAATATAAATTAAAATTTAGTGTTACTCATTGTTCTTCTTAGCAATATAAGTTAGATTCCGCATAACTTATAATTGTTCATAGTCATTGTTTCTCCTGTAGTAAGTGTGGAACTATCCATATTGTCTACAACCCTTAACATGCTAGAAAGATCTATATTGATTAGGATCTACACAGTGTTCCACTGCAGGGAGCATACAACCCACTCGGTTATGCTTAGCCCCAGTATGATCAGTATTATCAACAATATCCACCTCCACCACAACAGTATTAGCCACAACAATAGCATCATGATCAGGATGATGAGTAGTGTCGAGATGACACGAGTTGGTTGTGTGACCACATGTTTTGGGGCACGTGAGTTTTAAAAACAATTCTATATTATTATTATTATTATTACTATTATGGTGTGTAAAATGCCTCTGTTGACATTTAAAAACAATATAATTGTACTTTATATTATTAATTAATTAGGATTATTATTATTATTATTCGTGTGCTATGCAAATGTTCATATTTATAACATGAAGAAGAAAAAGGGAAGGACGCAAGACGAAATGACGTAAAGAAAAGAGTCAGAAAAGTCAGTCATAATTGAAAAGTATAAGTTTAGTTTCCCATTTTATCTTTTCTCTATAATATTTTTACATTGAGGACAACGCTCATATTAAGTATGAGGGAGAGATAAACTGAAAAAAATTCTGAATATAAAAAAAGGGAGTTAAATGAAAATTTTTAAAGAAAAAAGTAACATTTTATTGATCACATACAAGCAATCTGACTCTGGATTGATAACATTACTAGCATATTTATACCACCCAGAAAAATTATGAGGATTAGATCTTAAGGATTCAGGTATCCATCTTTGATACCTAAGATGATTTTATCTTTAGCTTTCTCGAGTTAAGGATTGAGCAATTACAAATATCTCATCCGTCGTTACGGCTGTGTATGTGTAGTTTTGTCGCTTTTTCTGGAGCATTGCTATCGATTTAAAATTATATGAGTGTGTCGGTGATTTGATAATTCTAGAACTTTTGCCTAAAATCTTTACGAGACCGCAGTAGGAACACGTTCGCGTGTTATAAACATTTTATTGATTAAGAGGTGATAAAAATATAAATATAAGTATACAATAATTTTGTTCCAAAAGATCTTTAATTAAATTATCTTAAATTTTATCCGTACAAATTGAAGAGCTTAAATGTTGCTATTATATGCAAAGAAGTGTGTTTATTCTAAGTATGAGGGGAAAGCAAGTTTTCCCCAATCCAAGTGAAGTTTTATATTATGAAAAAAAAATAGTGTGAAGGAAAAGTTGGTCGCATTATGGATAAAGTGGATTATGATTTATTTATAAACCTTTTTCAACAAATACTAAATCATATCACTAAATAAATTACCTCTTTTGATATTTATGTTTGGTTCTTACGTCATGTCGGTGAAGTTTAGTTTCTTGTACAAGCCTATAGTAATTTGAATATTTCATGACTACGTGTATGAGCGACTTTCGTTTACTATCTATTTTACCAAATTGAGCGAGTGTGAAAATAAACTTATCTATAAAAATTCATGAGTTGCTTTGTCGCGTTATCTATGCGTGTGATCATTAATATGTTTTTATTAAAACGAAATACTTTTTCTTTGATTGCTTGAGGGCAAGCAATAAGCTAAGTATGGGGGGATTTGATAACGTTCCAAATATACATAAAATATCCTTCGAAAATACATAAAATATATATGTTATATTGCAAAGTTTGGTTGTTTGTTGTGTAATAATCGTTTCAGGACCAAAAATAAAGAAAATTACTAAACGTGCAAAAAAATCCCGTTAAATGCACTAACAGTCACTAAAAGAAGAATCTAGAAGAGAATCCAAGGAGGAATTAATAAACGAGGCAAAAGTGCGGCACACAATTCCTTTTGTGCGGCATACTTCAAGACGAAGTAAATGCGATTTAATTAAACACCAAGTGCGGCGCACAATTTTCCTTGTGCGACGCACTTCACCTGCAGTTACTCAAAAATCATTATTAGTGCCATTACTATGCAACCTTTGGCTTGCCCAACTCTTCCAACTGATGATGGGCATTCACCTATAAATTAAGGACGAAAATTGCTCCTCAAATCATCCCTTGAAGCATTCTTCTCATCCCGCTACATCTATAATCACTTCTCAATAGTTAGGAAGGTGTTCTTAGGGAATTGTTGAAGGATAAACCTTATTCTTCATCACATTCCAGGTTTTAGTAGAGGAAAGTGCCATTTGATCTTAGAATGTGGTGCTAGAAGTTGTTATTGTTACTATAGTTGAATTTGCAAAATCGTTGTAATTTCTGTTCGAAGAAAAACCTTATAAGCAAGAGCACTAATTGCTATTTGATTTTGGTATGAACATGTTCCTTTATTTCTATATCATGACTTTTGAATCAATCATACTTGTTTTGTGTGTTGTTCTTATCAATATGGAGTAGACTAACATGTTTGGTTATGGAATATGTGAGTGATATGGATTAAATTTGGCTGAACTATTGAATTTTGGAATTAACTAAATTTAAACTTGATGTTTTTATACCCACATTCTTTAATAGTCATTTAGTCATCATACTAGATCGTATATATGTCAAAAGACTCTGACTCTATATGTTTGGTTTCCAAGTTGTTTGTCTATGAAAACTAGATCTTAGCCTTGTAAGGATTGGCTAACAAAATGATTATTAACCCGAGTATAAAAAGGTTTAATGCTTAACCACATGTCTAACGAACTTGGTTAAGAAAGTTTATATTTATTATTTCCTAACTTGAATTAAACTTAAAGCATTTTTATAATTAAAAGTAAAGGTCGAAAGGATTTTTGATTATAACAAATAGACAATCTTTTAAGTAAACTAACCGTTTCTTTACTCGATTATACTTAAATTCATGAACCAATTATCTATCCAAGTTTATCCATCCCCACTTTTGCTTCCCAACCAAACATTCCTTTATATCTTGAATTTTAATCGTAATCTTTAGATCGTGACAGTCTATAAGATTTTCCCTTTTCGTAATATAGTCGACTCTTTCTAAGAATACCCAATCCCGTGGAACGACCTGGTCTTACTCTAAAACCTATACCATAAACGGGGGTTTATACTTTACCCGTGTGTTAGTTGGAAATTGGATAAAACTAGTATTATAAATTTAAAGCTTTAATAACACATCAGTGCCTTTGGATGAGCCAGACTTTGATTCTTTAGTTTTTAGACCTTTTGTTAGTTCAACATCCTTGCTTGTCGTTCTTTTCTTCAACACTCGGTCTCATCCAGCGGAAGGGTCTTCATCTTTATTTTTGTGTTTTCGGTTTCTCTTCAACGAGTACACTTTATCATAAGTGGAGAAGAGACTCTTGTCGAGTTCATAAGATTTGATCAATCCATCATAGCATTCTCTGTGTTTAGTAGCTGACAGATATGATTGACTTTTCTTTATTTTGTCAATAAGAATCTTTTTTTAACTCAAATTCAGTAAGCGAAGTAGCCGCCTCATATGAAGAATGTGCTTGAGAAGACTCCTTGGCAAGAACAACATATTCAAGTAACTTAGTAACCATTCTTTTGATCATCGGGGGGAGGGGGGCAAAGTTAGACACTTCCTTTGGTAGAATCTCAAGAAGTTAAATCTTGACTTGCTTTGTGATTATAGCAATAATGGATGACGAAAGGTAGCTCATAAACTCGTCTCTTGTGGCTCCGAGCCTTGAGTCTAGATGTTCATCTACTAGAGCAGTCACTTGAGTTTTGAGAGGATCATCCTTTCTGAGTTTAAAAACTGCTTTTTCCAAAGCTGAGACTCTGTTGTTAAATTGGAAGACGGATGTGAAATCTAGAAATGCAGATTGAGGATTTTTGCTTCAGTTGTTGGTGGTGGTGTGGGTGTTGATTGTAGTGGTAGAGGAGTAAAGGATGGTGATGATTGTGGAATGGCTGTGATGTATACAAGCAAAGATTCAGTAATAACCGTAATAAGTAATGTAAGGAGTGTGGGTGTTTGACTGCTTGGTACTTCATGTTAGACATGAACATCTATTAGAGAAACAATTTCTACATCTAGGGGGGGTATCTGCAAAATTTAAGATTTAGATGCCAAGTCAGATGAAGGGGAAGAGCTAGTAACTCGAACTTCAATATTCTTTGCAACAGTAGAAATTGTCACATGTGCATCTTCTATGACTTGATCGAGGGTGATCTCCAGATTTTCATTCTCTTGCTGGATGTTAATCATTTTAGCATTGGTACCCTCCTTTTGAACAAACTCTTCATCAGCATGAACTGAGTCATTCAACCTTACATCCACATCATCATAGAGCAGATTGGTAGTATCATCCATTCCTTTATCCTCATCACCTTTAGCATTATCATCAACCTTTGATTCTTCATTGTTTCATCATCATCATCAGTAGGTGTATAGTTGGATGAGGTTTTAACAAACCTGTCCTCTTCATGATCTTCAACCTCTTCTTCATTCTCCTGTTGATCAGATTCGGAACCTGATTCATTCTCATCTGTTTCTTGCTCAGAATCCGACCCTTTTTCATTGTCAGATTGGGTATTGTCATCACCACTGTCATTCTCTTGATCACTGCCGTCACTACTTGAGTCATGATCATTATTACTGTCATCTTCATCCCTTCCCCAAGATTCAGCTTCACTTTTAGTTGATTCTTCTTCAGCCACATCTGGTTTAGCACCATTTCCTTCATTTGTGACAGAAGGTTTGATCTTTTCAGCACTTGGAGGTATTTTAGAAACCTTGCCAGAACCACTTGGATGAGTCCTGTAAAAGTCCCTCATGCTCTTCTTATGAACTTCTTTCATCTAAGATTCTTCAGTTAATGCCATTTCAGAGAGCAACTCTATTCCTTTTCCTTTATTAACAAACACCTTTTCCTTCTTCTTAGACAATGACACCACAGAAGTATCTCTCAGAACCACTCCTGAAGACTATTTTATTGTAGTCTTCTTGGCATGAACCTTTTTCTTAGCAGATTTAGGTTCTTCACCCACAGGGACTAGATTTAGATTGATGTCCTTCTTAGATGGAAAAGCTTTCTTGAATTTCCTTGGAATCTTGGTAGGTGTAGCTCCTATAGCACAGCCAAGGTAAGTCTTGTAAGCTTTGGTTTCCCTCATCCCAGGACTTGTTATAGATTCAGGAAGTCAAGCTCCATAAATTTGAGATACTTCATTTGCGGAGACAAATCTTAAAGTGTTTATCAGATAATCATCCCTGGAGGTATGCATGCCTATTTTGTTTCTCCAGGAGACTGTCTTGTCTTTGGTAAGGAAGTAGTGAATAACAACTTTGGTGAATCGATGGTAGTACATCTTCTCTTGATTTTTGTAACCTATGTTGTCAATCTTGTCACACCCCGCCAAGGCAAAAACGTGAGGCGCGACGAGAAAGAAAATCATCACAACACTTTGGCATATATAAAAGACACTAAAACATGCATAAAATACAAGGTATAGACACGCAGTGTCATGAAAATACTCAAACATATCAACAAAATCAAAAAGGTGCCTGACATTGAAATGAAGGCAGTTCATGCCAACGTTATGACATGAAAACATTCATACATCCTAACAAAGAAAACAAATAACATTTATCATCCAAACAAATACGAAATCTAGATAACTAAACTTTGTCAGCCGCCTACGGCCCATCTAGCCACTTTTCTTAACTTTAATCTCATCTTGCTGAATACCTGAAAATGATGCTTATACGTCAACACAATGGTTGGTGAGAAACATAGGTTTTTAGACACACATATTAAATCAATTTCCAAAACAATTTAACCAATTTATGCAATTATAAAACAATACGCTTTTGCATGACAATTATGCTAACTAACATACAAGCTAACATGTAATTCAATACAATCAATCATTCAATCACCAAGCAGACGACCTCATTCGCTCTTGAATCATACCAAATCTCTTTCCCTCTAGCTCAGGCCATAGTTACCCGCAAGTAACCCTCCTGACTAGGCCACACATCAATATCACATCACATAACAAGTAGCACATAATGCATATCAGTCACATAATAGTCCATGCATTTACACTAACACAAAATCACAGGAATTTAAAACTTATTTAAACACTCGCATCATTTCCATCCCAAGTTTAAAACATAATAAAAAGTGGGACTATGTAACTCACCTGAATGCTCAAAATGCAGCTTCCAATTCCTATCACGCAACTATACAAATAAGTAAACACGGTTACACACGACCAAGCTAAAAGCTCAAGTCTATGTAACACACATATGATGGATGTCTAAGGGTTTGATTAACCATCATGGGTCACCCCGACACCATGCCTAACCTTAACCACTTCATTAACTCATTACTCTAGTTAACTACAATTTGTTCAAAAGTACAAAATTTTAGTGTAACTTTACCTTCTTAAAACCCTTACTTGTTGACCTTCATAAATTATTCCAAAAATCAAATAAGTTCATTTATGAGTTTACTAACTACCTTGTGATTCTCAACTACTCATTACATGTGTAACTATCCCAAATAAAATCCAACTTCAAAACTATCCCAATTTGGATTTGATTGCACACTAAAATGTAAGGCTCTAATTACCATACCTAGACACAAAATAAGAAGATATCATTCTAGGGTTTCTTTATATACATATAGAACCTAATCATTGTAGATTGGCTAACCTTAATTTTACATTTAAGTTAGGGTTTTACCCTCCTAAACATGACCTAGTTCTGACCCGTATTTACTGTTTTGACAACTTTTCTTGTAACCAATATTTAACTAACTTCCAGAACTCCAAATCATTCGAGGCCAGACTTTTTGAAAAACAGACTCTTTTAATTACAATTTAGGCTCTTGAATCATATCAAAACAATTTTTTAACATCTAGATATCATCAGTTGAACACCGACCAAAATTCTGCTCAACTCTAAATCATAAATTAAAGCGATCTAACCCTAACCATTTACACCAATATGATCCTAATTAAACCCTAAACACTCTAGCATGATTAAACCATCCTTAATTATAGAAGTTTTTAAAACCCTAATGATCCATCATATTTATTGTTACATGATTTAAAGAAAACTAAACAACTAGGATTAATAAACATACCTAAACCTTGATTCTTGAAACACTTAATCACCAACTTGTTCTTGATAAAAAAAATATTTTTTTTCTTCTCTTGAGGGTTTCGACGATCACAAGGGAGAGGGGAGAGAAAAATTAATTTAGGGATTTATTTATCTTATATTTATACACTTAGAATCCTAATTATAGTCAAACATTGTTTCTTTTTTTTCTTTTCTTTAAAACCGGCTGAACACCCCTCTATTTATATTTTTTTATTAATTATTAATTTACTAATTATCTTCATTACCTTAAGTTTTCATAAAAATCTAAGCTAATTGGGATAAACTTTTTTACATAAACGCAACTTACTAAACTTTCTAAAAATAACTTTTCATTTTACATTTCACTTTCTATATTTAGAAAGTCTACCCTAAATATCCAAATTTTACTCACTTTACTTATTTCCAACTTGATACATTTCCCAAAACCGCTTAACACAAACTTATCCAACTATTTACGTAGCATTGCATGCAATACGCCTTTCTTTTCTATTATCACTATACTTGAACAAATGGAATACTTATCACTAAACACAACCGCATTCAAAATGAGATGATCATACACCTGAAAATGATATCATGCACCTATTCAAACCACTTAGCACACATAAACTACACATAGCACACAAGAATCACACAAAATGAACTCTTAGCCAATTCTAAAGGTCTCACTAACCTGATTAAATCACGGATGTTATAGTATCCCCTCCTTAAGGAAATCTCATCCTAAGATTTAACTAGCAGGCTCAATAACTCGGTCCATGAACAACTGTGGATACTTAATCCTCATCTGATCTTCGTGTTCCCAAGTAAACTCAGAACCACGTTTTGAATTCCACCTAACTTTCACAAGTGCTATTTTCCTACATTTTAACTACTTAATTTCTCGATCCATAATCTCTACAGGTTCCTCAACAAAACAAAGTGTCTTGTCAACCTTGATGTCATCTAATGGCACATGCAAATTAGCATCCGCTAGACACTTCTTTAGATTTGACACATGAAAGGTGTCATGCACGCTACTTAACTCCTCAGGTAACCTTAACCTATAAGCTACAAGGCCAGTCCTTTCAAGGATCTCAAACGGTCCTACATATCTTGGTGCTAACTTACCCTTCTTTCCAAAATGCACTACGCCCTTCCATGGAGACACGTTTAACAACACCTGGTCACCCACCTCAAACTCTAACGGTTTACGTATTTTATCCGCATAGCTCTTTTGACGATCTCTCGCCGCTTTGAGCTTTTCCTTTATCAATACCACTTTATCTGTCGTCTCTCGTACTAACTCATGTCCAATCAAACTGCCCTTTCCAATCTCTACCCATAACACAGGTGACCTATACTTCCTACCATACAAGGCCTTAAATGGAGCACTTCGAATGCTCGAATGATAACTGTTGTTGTAAGAAAACTCAGGTAATGGCAAATGAACATCCCAACTACCACTAAAATCTATAATGCACGCCTTAACATGTTCTCCAAAGTCTGAATTGTACGCTCACTTTGTCCATCCATCTAAGGATGATAAGCAGTACTCAAGTCTAATCTTGTCCCTAACGCTCTCTGTATCGTTTGCCAAAAGTGTGAAGTAAATCGCCCATCTCGATCCGAAAAAATCGACATGGGCACTCCATGACATGCCACAATTACATCAATATACAATCTCGCTAACTTCTCCGTATTAAAATCCTCACGAATTGCTAGGAAATGAGCCGATTTGGTATGTTTGTCGACTATTACCCATATCGCGTCATGCCCACCTCTTGACCTAGGTAACTTGGTAATAAGATCCATAGTGATCTTATCCTACTTCCACACTAGTATCTCAGGTTGTTGAAATAAACCCAAAGGTCTTTGATGCTCAGCCTTTACTTTTGCACAAGTTAAACACTTACTAACGTATGTAGCAATAACTCTCTTCATTCTCGGCCACCAATATATATCTACATCTTATCCGCTCTAGGATGCATAGAGTACTTAGACTTATGAGCATTCTTCAAAATTACCATTCTTACATCACCTACTAAAGGAATCCATATCCTATTCATAAAATACAAACTTTCGTCTTCCTCCATGTCCATATGCTGATCTAACCCATGTAGTTTTTCTACAAGAACGTTCTCCTGTTTGAACGCCTCGCTCTGGGCTACCAATATTATCTCTTTCACTCCGGACTGAATGGTCATATCCATTGCTCGAACACATCTAGGTTTCACCCGAACCTGCCTACTTAACACATCAGCCACCACATTCGCCTTACCAGGATGGTAGCGAATCTCACACTCATAATCACTAAACAGCTCGATCTACCTCCTTTGGCGCATATTTAACTCCTTTTGGTCGAAAATATGCTGAAGGCTCTTGTGGTCCGTGTAGATGACACTCTTCGTGTCATACAAGTAATGCCTCCAAGTCTTAAGAGCAAACACGACAGCTCCCAACTCTAGGTCGTGTGTGGTATAATTCTTCTTGTGAATCTTCAGTTATCTCGATACATAGGCGATTACCTTACCTCTTTGCATGAGCACACAACCTAGTCCTTGATTCGATGCATCGCAATAAATTACAAAATCTTCAACTCCGTCCGGTAACGAAAAGATAGGAGCATCACACAAATTATTCTTCATGGTCTGAAATGCTTCTTCCTCTTTTTCGCCTCACTCATACTTTTGGTTTTTTTTAGTTAGCGAAGTAAGGGGTTTAGCAATCTTGTCACACCTCGCAATTTTCGATATTTTAAATGACTATTTTACCCTTTGACTTTTTGGGTCCGACTTGACTTTTGACTTTTTGACCTTTTACGGTCACATAAAAACGATTACCGCGTAGCCGGTAAAAATTTTGAAACGTATTTAAATAATAAATCATAATTACGATTATTATCGCTCATTTGCAAACTTATTTTTCTAACTTATTTGACTTGAAAACGAGAAGATATATTTTGTTCCTAAATTGATTTATCAAAAACGACCCGCTAAATTACGTTTTCACGATTCAGACTCTAAAGCAATTTGATGTAAAACGACATTCCTGACAACTTTCTAGTTTTGACCAAGACCCGAAAACAGTCAGAAGGTGACTGAAATGCCCTTGCAAGATTTATAAACACAAAAATAATTAAATTATATTTAATTAACAGTTTTATTAAATAAAAATATTTAATAAAATACTTAGCAATGTAATTAAAAGCGTTTGTTGAGAACGCGAATATTCGAGTTGAAATCCATTTTTATTTCGGACAAGGCGTAACCGGGTCACTAAATAAATAACGAACATTTCTATA
>BQNB010151808.1:0-15851 GCA_026074375.1 Tanacetum coccineum | reverse complement strand
TTATTTGAATATGCTTTTTAAATCAAAATAATATGAGAAATAAGCTAAATCAAATAAGCTACAGAAAAGCTTATCAAAATAATAAGCTAAATTTCAATAAGCCAAAAATAAGCTATATTAATAAGCTTATTTAAAAACTAAAACCAACAAGTATATTAAATAAGCTTATTTGAAATAAGCTATAGAAATATCTTATTCGAATACAAGCTTAAAAGATAACATCCAAAAATAAGCTAATAAGAGCTCATTTGGAAATAAGCTAGAAAAAGAAAATAAGAAAAAGAAAAGAGAATAAGCAAAAGGAAAAAGCAATCAAGTAACACCAACCTTAAACATCATCTTCATTGATATTAATAAGCACTTATAATAAGCTAAAATATTAAGCTAAAAATCTTTTTACAATAAGTTAAATCTAATACTAAATAAGATACTACTAATAACTATGTGTGAAATTTTTTGTAAACGAAAGATGTAGATAATGGATCCTATCTACTGCGTGAGGCCTCCTTTATATAGGCTCATTGAGCTCAGGGGTACAATGGTCTTTTCACTCTTACGCGTTTTTTCCAGCTACTAGGGGGTATTTATTGCCAATCATTATCCGCCATGTGCCCTTCTAGAAGCCTCAGGATCGTTCTCTGCCAGCATGCCAAACGTGTACCTCATACTGACCTGTAACTTGTCTTGGATCACGCGTTTTTGACACGTGTCATCACCTGATTGGCCTGCCACCTCATACCTCATCATTAGCCGCCACCTGCACTACCACCTGTACCTCGTACTGACATGTCAGTCTGAATCTCGTACCTGCACAGTCAGATGTCAAAAGCTGCCACGTGGCAAGCTGTCATTGGACAGCCGCTGCCACGTGTTAGAAGGTGGGACCACATGACACGTGTCAGCCACATCTTAGCTACGTGGACAGCACGTGGTATCTGACGTGGCTATAAGGTATATAGCAAAACCAGGCATGGCCTGGCTCAAACCCGGGTCTTAGGGGTGAGAACGCAAAGGGTTGCCCCATTGCCAGCTGCGCCAAGCAGCGTTCTCATAAATATATACATGCTAATTATGTTTAACCTTAGGCCCAGTCCAGATTTAGTATATAAAAGGTCAAATAAATATTGACCGGTCCATTTAAGATTATTTGGACCGGTTCAAAAAGTGAGGAAGGTACCAATGGACTCGTAATTTCGTGCTCTTTCCAATGGAGTGCTCGGAGAATTTTTATGACTTCGTTTGAATCTCAATAAACATGAAAACGTCATGGAAACTCATCCGAAAATCACCGTTTTTGCTTTGTTTTCAATCCTTTGTACCTGCAAGACATAATAACACATACCAAACATATTTGCAATAGAATTACTTTTATTTTATGGTTATTAGTCCGTTTTATAGTGTTTTCCGGGGCTAAAATGATGTGTGTTTTAGCACATATCAAATTCCCCCACACTAAGCCATTGTTGGTCCCGCACGCAATGCTTATTACACACGTTGTAAAAGAAATTTTTTTAACCCCCCCTTAACTAATAATCCCTCACATCATACAAAAACAGAAAGATATTTATCAAGGGGGTAAAAGAAAAGTAATTTGTTTCGAAAATGCACCGTTTTAACAATTTTTTCATTAATAGATAAAAGACTAAGTTAAAAATGTATTCAAATTATATAAAAGGCTTTAAGAACGAGAGTTCGTCATCCTCGATTTTCACAATCCCCAAACCAAGCTTAAACGAAATCACAGCTAAATATAAAATTAGATGCTAACACTACTCATAAATGCTAATTGTGTAAGCGCAACTACTTGTCGCTCCCTTATTCCTAATTCCTCTAAGGATTTTATTGTTAGGAAAACATAAAGTGAAATGAGATCACTTATTTTAATAGATTATGGTCTTATTATTATAAAGGAGACCGGTTTAAACCATAATTAGTTTGAAATCCTTTCCTAAAGAACTGATTTGCTGAGAACATGGTCCACAATAAGGTTCTAATTTCACATGATTTAGGGGATATCCTTTTTATTTCATCTAAAACAACTCAACTACAAGTCCAGAGATGGAGGTTATATTTATGTAACACCCCACCCAGTGTACATTGGGTTGCGCAGCGGAATTAGCAATTAGGAGTTACTAAATAGCACCATTCACCAAGATAAATAGAAAATGACCCAAATGAGACGTTTCAACAAACATGTGTTCCATTATTAATCAGAGTTAAAATGCGTTCAGGTCCTCACAGAACCGTAACCATCATCTAGTACAACATTTGAAAGGTAATTGTTTCAAATAAAGGACATTGTTTTAACACAACTTAAGACATAGTTTTTGAATGACCAGAATACACAACTAATCTTTCCAATATTCCATCACACGCACGACATCTCCACACCATCGTTGCCTTCATCCTTGGTTACCTGGGATAAACATGTTTAAAACGTCAACAACAAAGTTGAGTGGAATTCATAGAGTTTAAAATAATTATAAAAATCAACTTTGAACACATAATTAGTTCTCGGGAAAACAAAGCAACAAATGCAATGTATATCAACTTCTTTTCTTTTACGCATTAAGCTTATGACACCAAACGTTAATAGTACATATGGCAATTCATATGTTAAAGTGCCCCAAAAGAAGGTATTATTGTCATATACCTACTACATTTCTAATAACAAAATATCCGTTACAGGGTGCTCACCTAAGGATTCATACCCCGGACAGGGTTGTCAAACCCAATAGATCTATTTAATGCATTAGCGTTCACCTCGCAAGGCAATTAATGGTTCATGAAATAAGGGACTTTAACAATACTAACTTATGCGGAAACAATCTTGTAATCGGGTCCAGTATACCATAAAATTATATGTGTTCAATTTTATAAAACAAACATGTATCCTCCTCGCGGGTTTTAAAACAATTAAAAGATTTAAATGCGAGGCTAAGAAATCACCTAAACAAAGATCCAAATCAATCAAGCGCAAGTAACTTCACGTCTTAACCGCGACCTATATAGTACATATATAGCGGTACGTGACTAAAAGTAGATTAAATCAAATATTGCATTTACTACAATCTCCAAGTGCGACGCAAAACATTTCCCATTGACGTACTTAACCATATTACAACGTTTTCCATAAAGTTTCCATTTTTAGAAAGTTTGTCGAAAGTAAGGATAATATAGTCCGAAATTCATATTTCGTTATTAATAAACTAACATTACGAATCCTTTGCTTATTATAGACTTTATTCAAAAGTTTACGCAAGTTTGACTTTCAAAAGTCAAATTTCATAATTGACTTTTTACCCCAAAATAACCCAAACTTGACTCGGCCGTAAAACGTTCGTTTTTAGGAGTTACAAGGCCCACCTATATCAAAACGGACATTAGAACAGCCTTTATCATTTTCAAAAGCCTAAAATAGATTTCAAAATTTTCTCGACACGCCACAGTCAAGTCAAACTTTCTTGTCAAACAAAGTCAACCCAAAACCCATGAAAACGACTTTTTCAACATAATCCGACTATCCAAATACGCTTAACTAGTCTATATAATTATACCAAAACCATCAAACTTTAATCAATCAGAATATACGCTTTCAATATTTTCCGCACTTGAATCATCTAGCAATAATCATAATACACGCAATATACATAATTTAGCCAACATGTAAACATAATTAGAAGGTTACAATGCTATCAAGAAAATCAAACTACGGTTTCCCCTTTCTTAGTGAAATCGAATGCAACCTCAACCCAAACAAACAACCTTTTTCAATCAACCAACACCAAAATAACACTAATCTAACTACTTTGAATACACCCTTATACACAAAATCACTAGAACTTGACTAAAAATTCAACTTCCTCAAATCTTAATGCATGTGGGTTTTTATTAGTGGGATTTGTAGCTCTTGAAACAAGGATTAAGAGGGTATATTTAGATTGTAATGCATGTCAAAAATATCAATGGATGTGTGTGTGTGGAGCTATGACCGGTCGAACAAGAGATAGGAGGAGGAAGGAGTGAATTTTTTTCTAAATGTGATAAGTGTGTGCATATGGTGCCTATTTATAGAAAAGATCTTTGGCAACTTGGCAAAACTAGTCCCTCCATCCTTAATCTCTTTTAAAACTAGTACAAAGCGTTATTTCTTTTATTTAAAAATCGGCCAAAGACTCGGGTCACACCACGTTTTCAATATTTTAAATCCGTCACACTAATTTTACTTTAAAACGTTTAATAATCGTTAAACTTCGTAAAACACGACCTTTAGGCACGATTTTTACAAACACTCGAGGAAACGTCGTGAAATACAAAAATAGCATATTTACGCTCTCGGAGCAACAAAATATGTTTTTTTGACTTTCTGAGACATTAAAAACAAATAGAAACTCAACCACAGATTGAAATTACCTTATCAAAGGGAATTCTCCTCAAACCTTATATAACATAAACGACTATAATTATTTACGTAGCAAAAATAATTATCTTAGCTCGGGATAAACGTTGACTTGAAACTTAGGTTGTTACATTCTCCCCTCCTTTAGGGAGCTCCGTCGTGGTGCTCAGCTCGACTTATCCACTTTCCTCGCTTCGTCCTTACTTGTAAAGAGATGTTGTAAAGAGATGAGGGTACTTTTTCTTAATCTGATCCTCACGTTCCCAAGTAAATTTTGGACCTCTTTGCGAATTCCAACGAACTTTAACAATAGGTATCCGACTTTGCTTAAGTCGCTTAACCTCTCTATCAATAACTTTCACTGGCTCTTTAATCACATGCAACTTATCATCAAGTTGAATCTCATCCATCGGAACAACAACATCACCTTCCGCTAAACACTTTTTAAGATTCAAAACGTGAAAAGTATTATGAATCCCTTTCAACTCTTCAGGCAACTCCAACGTGTAAGCTACAGGACCACCTCTAGCTAAAATCTTGAATGGCCTAATGTAACGTGGACTTAACTTTCCGCGCTTTCCAAAATGTATAGCACCCTTCCATGGCGATACATTGAGTAGTACCATATCACCAACTTTAAATTCCAAAGGCTTAGCTCTCTTATCTACATAAATCTTCTAGCGACTATGGATAGCTAACAAACGGTTCTTAATTTGGACAATCTTCTCGGTCGTATCACAGATTAATTCTCGACCAGTGAGTTAGCTATCCCCAACCTCACTCCAGCATACAGGTGATCTACATTTCCGTCTGTACAAAGCTTCATATGGTGCAGCCTTAATACTTGTGTGATAACTATTGTTATATGAGAACTCGACCAATGGCAAATGGTGATCCCAACTACTTCCAAAGTTAATTATACAGGCACAAAACATATCTTCCAGCTTCTGTATTGTCCTCTCACTTTGACCATCCGTTTGAGGGTGGTAAGCGATACTCATATCTAAATTCGTCCCTAATGCTTCCGGGAGCGATCTCTAGAATCCTAACGTAAAATGGCTATCTCGATCCGAAATGATCGAAATAGGAACACCATGCCTACACACTATTTCCTTTAAATAAAGTCGATTGAGTTTCTCCATACTATCCATTTTCTTCATTGGTAGGAAATGAGCTGATTTGGTCAGTTGGTCGACAATAACCCAAATCGTATCATACCCACTTGGCATTCTTGGCAAACCACTCACAAAATCCATAGAAATCCTTTCCCACTTCCAAACTGGAATCTCAGGTTATTGTAGCAACCCAGATGGTTTCTGATGCACAGCTTTGACCTTCGCACAAGTCAAAGATTTACTAACATACGTAGCAATATTCGCTTTCATATTCAGCCGCCAGTACAATGGTTTCAAATCTTGATACATCTTGTCTGATCCCGGATTGATGGAATACTTGGACTTATGCGACTTATGCATAACCAAATCCCTCAATCCACCAAATCGCGGCAACCAAACACGATTTCCAAAACAACGTGTTCCATCAGGGCGAAATTCGAATATTAGCTTAATCAATCTCCCCAAATTTTCTGCCTCTACATTTTTTTCTTTCATCGCTTCTTCCTGAGATTCACAAATCTGCTTAGGTAGATCATTGTGAACATTCATCATCAAAGCTCGAACACGCAATGGCTTATCCCTTTCTTTCCGACTTAAGGTGTCAGCCATAACACTCGATTTTCCAGGATGATACCGAATTTCACAATCATAATCACTAAACAATTTAATCTATCTCCGTTGTCTCAAGTTCAAATCTTTCTGATTCAAAATATATTGTAGGCTCTTGAGATCGATGAAAACCACCCACTTCGCTCCATACAAATAATGTCTCCATAATATAAGAGCGAAAACAACGGCTCCTAACTCTAAATCATGAGTAGTGTAATTCTCTTCATGGACTTTTAATTGTCTAGAAGCATACGCGATCACCTTCTATCTTTGCATCAACACGGCCCATAACCTTTAAGTGATGCGTCACAATACACCACAAAATCTTCTGTTCCCTCGGGCAACGCTAAGATCGATGCACTACACAACTTCTGCTTTAATGTGTGAAAAGCTTCTTCTTCTTCTTTTCCCTACTCGTATTTCTTATTTTTCAGAGTCGACTTAGTCATTGGCTTAGAAATCAAAGAAAAACCTTCAATGAACCTGTTGGGAATTACAGATTTGATGATTACAAAACCCACAAGCAGAAATGAAGAAAGAAGAAACAATGAGGACCTAATATGTAATAGTTAGTTATCTTTATGAGTAAGCTAGGATTTCTTGTAACCTCCCTCTATGATATAAAGAGGGTAGGCGTCTAGGTTACAGGTATCCATTTTTCATAGCAGACTTCTCCAATGAGAGTCTAGACGCTTAGAAAGCATGTTTAGTAGTTAGCTAGTTAGTTTCTTTATCATGTTTGAATAAAGAAAACCTTATTAGTAATGTTGATTGTATTCTTATTTCATATTCCGCTGTGCTTAATCAATCAATGTTATTCATACCCTAGTTGAGTCCAGATTCTTGGATTTTACAATTGGTATCAAAGCCTCGTGGCTCTTGATCTAGGGTTGATAAGGTTTTCATGTAAATTATTTTTCTGTTTTTATTAATAAAAAGGCGTATTTAATTTTAGGGTTTTTATGCAAACCCTAATTCTTCTATAGCAGCAGTCGTGGGTTGAAGAGCAAGCAGGTTTCACACAAAGCAGCAGGTTACCATATCCAAGGGATCTATGTTTTCCAGAAGTGATACATCAGGTTCGTGACTGGATATGAATGTTGGGCTGGATCTGAGTACATGTAAGCATATTCATTTGTTCTGGTCACACTCGGTAATTCCTACTGGTCACTTGGTTCTTGCTGGTTTCATTATGTTCCTGCTGTTTGTTGGTCTCGGTTTCTGCTGGTCGCTATAAGTTTCTACTGGTCACTTAAATCGGTTCCTCCTGGTGCTTATACGGTTCCGACAGGTTTAGCGACGGTTCTGTTGTTTGTGCTGCTAGTGTTGATCGATATCGGACAACACATATCATAGGTCCATAGACGCCCTTGGATCTTGGACGATGTGATGCTTATGGCTTGGTTACTTTTTATTGATTTGGTTTGGTGTTCACAAGTCGTTTATTACACAACATAATAATGCCGTGTTTTGGTCCGGGACCACACCCATTGTTATATTTCGACCGGCTATGGAGAGTTTTGATCTGGGGATCAGCGATGAACCTTAGCTGAGGTACAAATTTTCGTTTGTATCTGGTAATAATTACCCGCTGTTTTTACACCGTATTATTATTGTCACTGATTTGATCTGAGATGGATCAATGGTTTGGCGGTTATGGTGAGGTAGGTCAGGGACCAACAGTGATCCATAACTGAGGTGTAATAAACATGTCTTGTTCGCACTAAATCAGATAAGGATATTGTGAAGACGTTTGATGCATTAGCTTTTTAATCGATTATGTAACAAGTTCACCCTTTTTGTGAGATGCAACAAAGGATTGAGGTAGATCGCCGGCTGAGGCAACAGTTACATGAGAGAGGAGGATGTTATTGCACTTGGATGTTTCATTGATACCTACTATTTCAAGCCAATTAAAGTCCATGATTCAAGAGATGGTAAACATGTTAAGGGGAAGCTTATTGTTTATTTACCATCTACATGCACTCCTATTTGATTATGACAAAAAGGGGAAGAGTGCATGGATTCAGGGGAAGTTCTTCATCTATATTAGCTTCAGGGGAAGCTTGTGCTTATTGGTTTTGTCATTATCAACTAGGGGAAGATTGTTGGGAATTATACTTTGAGTTGATTATGACAAAACATATTAAAGATGGAGGACCTACAAGACAAAGCTGGAATAACATTAATGCTGATTGAAGATTAGTCAAACAGTATTTAATGCTCAGCTAAAAGATAAAGATCAACATTAATGCTGATTGAAGATTAGTCAAATAGTATTTAATGCTGATTTATAGTTTCCTAATTTTATTTGATCTTATCTTGTCTTGTAAACCCTAACCCCTCTAGTATATAAAGAGGGGTAGGCGTCTAGTATTGATCATCCATTCATAGTAGACTTCTCCAATGAGAGTCTAGAAACGCATAGAGCGTGTGTAGTAGTTAGATAGCATAGTCGACTGATTAAAGTCGAATAGTTCATAGTCGACTGATTAAAGTCGAATAGTTTATAGTTTATTAGTTTATGAATAAAAACCTTGTTCATAACATTGTTGTTCTTAATTGTTATTCCGCTGCGTGATCAATGTTATGATATCCTAGATGGGCAAAACGATCTATGAAGCCTACAATTAGGTTTTATACCATGATGAACACAAGAACCAATACTCAAAGTGCTCATGACTATTTCTATTTTGATTTGAATACTCATTCAACTCCTCATGTTACTATTACTATTTCCTATGTTACTTTTATAGACTTTAAGGACCCTAAAGCGTAAGAGATAATGCTTATCTCTTCCTAAAATCTCATCTGCTAATTGATAACTATTACTAAAATTACAACAAACTTAACTGTCTGACCAAGCAGTATTAACTATAATACTGCCAGACTTAAGTTAATGCTGGCAGACTTAACTTGCTCTACCAGATCTTATCGTCTTTATCCCTTTCAAGTACTAAACTATTCAGCTTTCCAGTACTAATCTATAATAACAGACTTAACATATATACTTACAGTATTAGTCTGTTTACAATATTTTCCTAACATCTTGCCTTGAATATGTTACGGCGTAACACTATCATAGGGGTTATGTCGTAAAGTCTCGTAAGAATCCGTGTTTTCTTCATTTTTACGTCTATTTCCTATGTTTCTTGTCATATACTTGCATTTTACCTGAAAACAACGAAATAACCGTAAAAATTTACGAATTCAAGTATTTATAAGACAAATTATAAGTATTTTCGTGGGGAAATCGACACCAACACATATCAAATATTTGATGTTATCAAATATCCCCCCACTTGACTTCTGCTTGCCCTCAAGTAGACCTGTTAGAATAGTTTATAAAAATATTTCTCTGATTTAACTCAAAGAAATGAATCTATAAAAGACTTATGCTAGAAACATCAAAGCCGGACACCTCACGAAAAGGGGATTCAACTCTTAACTAGTCTAAGTGTTCATTTTCGGGGTGATCGCTCAACTGCACAGTCATAGCATGTATTCTATCATAAGCTTGGAAAGTACACAAATCTGCACCAGTTAGGATTAGGGTCTAAACAATTCTTAAAGGCAACATAGGTGACGTAACACAGGTTTATTAGGTGATATGAAGGGTTTGGATAGACATGGGATACACATTTAATTGGTGTTAAGATAAAAACACAAAACAATAGTCTTTATATAATCTAAGGTATCCATAACCGGCTACTGTCCATCCATAGTCCAAGTCTTCGTGTGCGAAAATTTGATCATATCATCATAATAGGTTAGATAATAATGAGATCTTATGGAGCATGCTAACCCATTCTTGACTAGGTGGCTTATAGTTGCACCACCTTTATACTTCAGATGGCTTATAGTTGCACCATCCCCAAAATCACTAGGTGGCTTATAGTTGCACCACCTTTTTACTTAGTTGGTTTTGTAACATGTAACCAACATCAGGAGTTATATCACTAGGTGGCTTATAGTTGCACCACCTTCTCTTTTTTTTTACAATACCCCTGTATATAACATATAACATATCTCCCACCTTGAGAATTAACCTAGTATCGAAAAAGTGATCATACCGAGGGGTCTTACATTGATCTAAGATAATTTATCATCAAAGTAGTGTATTTTCGAATAATTTTCCTAACCATTGCCCTTAGGTAGCTAGAAATTTCAACACAAAGATAAATATAGTATTACAGGGGTTAGCTAAGGCCAAAAGGGTTTTTGTAACAAAACAAATAATAATTAGGCTGGTAAAACATGATGGCTTAAGAAGGGTGATCTTGGTTATCTTGCATATGATGAGTGTGAAACAAAAAGGTTTTTATCACGTAGATAAGGTCGATAAAGACAGTGGAATAAGTCTGATAAACACATATTATTGGCTATTTTGCGGTTGATTTTCTTAAATGTTTCCTTCTTGAACCATCTATTCCTGCTAATCAATTAGGTCTTTAAAATGATGTACCATGTCAAGTTCTAAACTATTACACTAATACCGGCAACCACTAATTATTGGTGGATTTTTGTATAATGAGATGAAAATAGAACATTAGGCTTAAACTTCACCAAGTAATAAAAAAGGTGTAATGTGCATTAGACAAAGATTAATTATAGTTTAATAAGAAAAATACATCTCAAAAAAATTTTAGAAATTGCCACTAATTTTCTCAATTAAATCTAGGAAAAACGAAGGTCAAGGACAAGAGAATAGGTCAAGTGATAATTCTACTCCCATCCCCCCACTTATTTTGTACAATGTCCATATTGTACATTAAGGAATTGAAATAAATAGGAAGAGTAGTATATAGAACAAAGAAAAACTCCCTTGAGCTTTGCTTCTGAACATATAAAATGTAATAAGCCGGTGGAGAAATTTAAAAAATATCCATCTTAAGTAAGCTCATTGTCCCCTGTGATCACTTAAATAAACTATCAATATAAAATCGTTCAATGATAAATATACAAGAAATACAAACCTAACTCACTTTCGTAGGAATCACGGTTGCATTTAGCATATGCAACAAGCCTTTTAAACCACTTGGGTGGCCCAATGGACTGAGTGTTGTCTTGTCTCGTTGAGGGTTTCCTGAGAACTATCCTTAAGTTCATTTTAGATATACAAGGTTTAGCAATGCGTTAAAACTTTATTTTAGGGTTTTGCAGAAAGAGGTTACGGCGTAACTCCGGTGGTTACGCCGTAATCATGTGGTATTTTAAAATTTTAGTTTATAAGTTTACGGCGTAACCATAACAAGGTTTACGTCGTAATTGAATAGGTTATGGTGTAACCATGTATGTTACGCCGTAACTACTGCTAAATTAGCAAAGCTACCACAAAATTACGGGTCGAGTCGGTCTCGAAAATTGCCTCATAGCTGCTAGAACCTGCAAAACAAAGTACAACATGCAAACCAACTAATATGCAGAAAATGAAATTTATTGATAAAAAGACGGGTTGTCTCCCGACAAGCACTTTTGTTTATTAATGAGTCTTTAAGTTAGACTCATACCCCTTACGTTTTGTCGTGGGTATCTTCTCCTTGGTTCATTTCTTGTCGGATCATTTTTCTGAATCGTGATCATTTCTCTTCTTCCTAGTAGACAAGGTATCTTTGCTTTCGTTGGTAACACAAATGAAGCTATTCCCATTATCAAACGAATATCTTGTTACTTCAAAAGTTTCCAAGTGAACCATAGGTGTATCATATTTCTTATCTCCATTTTCCTGTTTTTCGTCCTCTTCTAACCAATAATCGTACCACCATTGTTTTGCCTTACCTTGCGATTTTCTGTACAGTTTTCCCATATATTTCACGTATTATGACCCTTCTTTCCTATTCTCTTTCTTATTCATCGGCTAGTTGCTCAATTTCCAGATCAAACAAACCACTTATATCATCAAAGCTTCTTTCCCATGGGTCTTTGTTAGGATTACCAATGCTTTCTTCAATATAATCGATGACCTATAGATTTCAAACAAGGCCTTCTTTACTGATTCGTTTCACATTTGTGTATCCTACTTTAACCATCTTCCATAATCTAAAGGTTTGTTAGTCCTTAGGCCTAGGTTTGTTTTGTGAAATTTTCTTCTATACCTTTCGCTTAACTTATCCTCGGATTAATCATTCATGGACAAACATCCATATCTAAGTATAAGAAAATCGAGACATGATAGTCCTACCCCTTTCATATTTTTTCTTTCACTATCATGGTTATAGTACCAAATTCTTAAATTCCCGACCCTAGATCTTCCGTAGATTTCGACCCCTTCGTCGCAAATACTCTTGTTGGGCGTCAAAAGGTGGGCCACATCCTCACCTTTCCATCGTAAGTTTGCATGATAGGTTTACAAAAATGTTTGACAGGAATGTTTTCGTCAAGCCTTAATTTCTTTTTAACCTGTTGTTCTTGCCTATCCTGCAAATTATCTGTTTTTAATGATTTCAAGGATGGGTTTCCTGGAGGGCAACTAGGTCCATTATTACCGATTGAATTCATCATAAGGATTTGTTCTTTTTTTTTTTTGTTGTTATTTTTTTTTTAACGTCGGTGATCATAAAGTTATGGTCTTTTTCTCCATGTTAAAAATAATCCTATCGTTACCTACCCCAAGTGAAATTCCCTGTTAAAAACATAGATTTTGGCATGAATGGTGGCTAGAAAGGGTCTGCCTAGGATAATAGTTTCATTAGGGGTCCTATCGATAATTATGAAATCTGAAGGAAATAAGAATTTATCAATTCTAACTATATGGTTTCAATTTTACCTAGGGTGCTTTTTGTCATATCTTGCCATTTCAACAAGCATATTGGTGTTCCTCAGGTTGGCTAGTCTTAAGTACTCAAATATGTTCCTAGGCATGACATTTAACTTTTAGCACCTAAATCATCCTTACCATGAAATTAAAATATACCAATAAATGCATGGAAGTTGAAATTTCCGGAGTCATCTCGTAGGTGGCAATTAGCACTTGTAGGACCTCGTTGGTAGTTTCCTTTCCTCTTCATTTTGAGCTACCTCAGATTAGATAGAAAAGATATTCCATGGAGATTGTTAAGCTTACTTGAAGAGATAGGTATATTTGGCATCTCATGATCAGCATTAACCACCTTACATTGCCCGGTGGATGAGCTAGGAGCTTCATTGATGTTCCTAAAATGGAGTTCCTTAGTTAATTGCTCGATTTGGGTTTCTAGGTTTTTAAGAGAGGTGGTATATGCTTAATTACACATACCATTTTCCATTAAAAACAGACTTAATGGCTAAAAAACGTACCAAAAATACATTGTATTTGTATGTTTTGCATTTGAATTTTGATAGGGTACAATGGATATTCAAAAAGAAAGCAAAAAAAAAACGACCCAAACCAAGCACGGATGGAAAAGACAAATTCAATCGACGAAGCCAAAATCAGTCCAAAGTTCAGAAGTCAACCCCGACAAGTCAAAAAAAGTCAACCATGTGAAGAAAAATACAACTCGAGGACTAAATTGGCCAAACCGCAAGTGTTTACAAGAATAAAAAGACAAGGGCTGAAATTGGAAATTGTGTGAAGTATAACTTGAGGGGCCAAAGCTGCCAACTTACCCAAAGCCATTTTTCCCGCCCAACAAAGCCAGATACAACTCACGGGTCCCCTTCACCTTCTTTTACCCTGCAAACCATTCAACACCCTGGATAAAACATTTCCCCCTCCTCCACTATCTCCCCTTAGCTTTATAATTGCCATGTTGGCAATCCCTCACCATTTCCAAGTGATTTTGATGGCTTAGATGACTAAAAAAGAAGCACAAGAAGATTGAATGGCTGAGATTACTTTTATCAAGTCCCTCACACAACCAAAACACCATGGAAATCTCTCACAAAAAACACAAGCTGCATGTCCAAGAAGAGAAGACTTCGGCTATAAATAGAGGCCTTTTGTAGCCTTGGATGATCTTAGATATCTTAGCTTAATTTTAGTTTTTAAAGTCATTTACAGCTTTCACTTTCAGCTTTGTAACACTTTTAAGTTTTAATGCGAATTTGAGGTTTTAAGTCAATTTATAATTCCAAGTGTTAAGCTTCTAATTGTGTTGTTTTGTGTTCAAAAAGTCTCAATACAATTTATTTATAATATCTTCTGCTTTAATTAATATAAACTTAAGATGTGACTCAAAAGAAGCACAAAAGAAATTAAAGGCTGGGATTTGTTTTAGAATCACCTCACACAACAAGCACACTTGGGTTTTGTCTCTACAAAGAAACACAGAAGAAAGAAGAGAAGAAAAACCAAGAAACCAAGACCTTAATTCGTTTTAGTATAAATAGGGCCATTGTAACCCAAGAAAAGGATCGTTTTTTTAGTAGTCGTTTTTAATCTAGTTCTTAGTTAAATTTCAGCTTAATTTTATGCAATTTTATTTTTTCCAAGTCTTGTAACTTTAACTTTCGTCTTAATGCAAATTTGGAGTTTTTAAGTCAATTCTTGATTCTCTGTATTTCCTTTGTTAAAAGCTTTACTTAACATGTTTTAAGTCTCATAAAATCATATAAGTCATTTGTCTTAACTCAAATACTAAGAATTTAAGTAAAGTCACAAAAAAAAGTCCACACTCAAATATACCATAGCTTATGGATGATAAGCCAGTTCTGGATGGGCTTATGTACTCTCACTAGCTTGTTTTATACAAGCTAGAGCTTGTAGACTCTTGGTTTAACCCTGTTTTGAGCAAGGGAGTTGTAAGTTTTTATTTTTCTTATTTTGCTTATTTACTATAGAACTGCTTATTAGTGCTTATTAGTTACCTATCTTTGCTTATTTATGCTTTGTCATAATGTCTAGTGCTTATCTTGCTTAGTTGTTAGTTTACAAACAGTTTGTGTCACTTTCTGAGTTAGTACTGGTAGTATGCTTAGTTAATACTGTTAGATTGATTCAGCTTATTTAAGTGCTTATTCTTGATTGAAGTCTACCTATAAGTGTTTTATTTCGTTATTTGATAATCTGTTTTTAACAAATTAGGACCAAATCAGCTTAAAACAAAAAGAAAAATGATTTTTGAAAACTTAAAGGGGTGTTTGGAACAAGCAGTACTAACCCATAGTTAGTACTGCTGGTTCTATTTTTGGGATTTTTAAAGCTAGCAGTACTAACTTAAAGCTAGCAGTACTAACTCCAAGTTAGTACTGGTAGTTAAAACTGTTAGTACTGTTGGTTCAGTATTGCTTATTAGCTTATTATTTCTGCTTATTTAAGATTTCCTTAGCTTTTTAGAGTAGATTAAGCCCATTTTCGTTTACTGTCTTTAGTAGAGCTTATTTAAGCTTATTTGTGTCTTAGTATAAAAGTTTTTAGTGTTTTTACCATTCCTAGCCTTTATACCTGCTCTAGCTTTTTTTCCTTGCTTATCTTTTTGTGTATTTGCTTATTAGGTTTAGTGCCGAATAATATCCTTGTCATATTGAAACCTCGATTATCAATTCGTCATTTGATTTTCCATTCAAGCCTCGTTGGGACATAACGACCCGGAAACACTCTATACTACTTCCGGTTTTATTGATTTCGTGGATTTTGATCCTTGTTATATATTTATATTTATCTATATTTATTTATATATAAAAAGGAGTAAGAATACGCGAGTCAAATTTTGGCGCCGTTGCCGGGGAGGCTTTGAAACGAATTTCGTTACGTTTGACAAATTGTGTTTGAATTTGTGAATATCTCTTTTATTTTTATAAAAATACAA
>BQNB010151806.1:0-15852 GCA_026074375.1 Tanacetum coccineum | reverse complement strand
TTTAAAACTTGGTTTTCACTGTCATATCCAGCCTCCATTAATTTGATGTTCAACTGTTTCAATGAATGAGGTTTGTGCTTTGAATTCAATTTACACCATGTTTTAATGGTGTTTTTTATATCTTACATATTTGGTTCGGGGTAATTGGCATGTGGATCACTCTTTTTGGCGTTAACTGATATATAAAGTTGGATTTTCCTTATGGATCTCATGGTATATTTTGTTTTTATATTATTGTATTTGAATTCTAGCAAAGTAGTTACGGTGGGACTTGGGATTTGATAAAAATGAGTACAAGATTCATTTTGGTTGTGTTATCATTGTAGGTTTGTTTTATAATTATAGTTTTTTTCTATCATTTTCATATTTACTGATTACATGCTTGTTTTGATATCCAATGTTAATGATTTGAAAGTTGAATGAAATACATTAATAGTCGAGTTTGTTGGTTATAGATGAGATTCTATTAAATTAATTATTTCATTTCAATGTTTCATTTGAGATTCAACGCTCGTTAGGCAAACAGGGTATGTAGTCATGTTTTTTAATCTAAATTTTCATGCATTGTTAACTGGATGCGTTCTTCTCCACTTAATTGTATTGTGGTGTATTTAATTTTCGTAAAGTATGTATATGTGTAGATGAATGATGATATATAGATGGTCGTAACTTAATTGTATATGTGTATATGCAAACTGGTTTGCAATGTTTCATATTGTTCCTCTAAAAGTAATAAGTGTGCATATGTGTTCGGTCACGCCTCAAGTCTTAGCGACGCCTTGGCGCCACCAAGACGCGCCTTTTAGAACATAGGTTATGATTAAATAATTTGTTTACTAATTAGTTGTGGTTATAGGTACGAGTATGATGAGTGATATGAAAAGTGCACATGTGTTTTGTACATAAAACACTTTTGTATTAGACATGATAAAATTCAGCTCCTGAAGATCCTTGTTCTCATCATCCATGTAAGCATCATGTTCATTTTGTATACTTTTATTTATACATAAACTATAATCTGTTGAAATTTGATTTGTGTTCATTTACATTGCTTTATATATATAACAAAACATGTTTGGGATTGTTGTGAACAATCCGTGATACATGTGCATAGTATACATGTGTGCTTGATAAAGAGTGAACATGGTGACCGCACATGTATCTTAATTTGCGGGACACGCCAAAACATATGTGCAAAAGCTAGTTACGCGGGCTGTGTATTTTAATGTATTAATTATTGACACGGTGCTTTCTTTTGAATCTGAATATATTCATGTGTTATACACAATTTATCTTTACTTGTCAAGATGGTTTGAAACTATTTATTTGTGGATTCAGTATTGAGTTAATTTACAGCCAAAATCATTGAAATAAAAATTGAGCTCCATATAGAGTATTTTTCTTAGACTTTAAGGCAAAAGGAAGTTAAATTGGCTATTAAAAACATTTGGCAAAATGATATAATACTGTAGTTGGTGTCTAATGGTGTAATAAAATACTATGGTTTTTCAGGTCTCTTGATATTTTCATTGTTCAAAGATTTCGCGTATCACAGACGTTAATGCACATGTATATATTGTTTGGATTTACTTATTTTATCTACATAAGGCCATGTAAAAAACATGTAGAGTTTGATGCTATGGTTGTTTTTACTTGTTTTGACATATCAATGCACATGTATGTAGTTCAAATTGATGCCTCTCATGAAGTTTATGTTTAAATAATTTGTTTATTAATTGTTTATGGGTACAGGTACATGTATGATGAAGTAGTATGAAGAGTGCACATGTGTTTCGTACATACTATCTAGCGTGAAGATAGTTATGATAAAGATGTAAAGAGAGAAGACACAAGTGCATGCAGTAGATACAAGTGCACATGTACATGGTTCAAGATTATGCGTACCTAGTGAACAAAGACGACAAAAATACATGTGCATAATTAAAGTTTGAAGCCAACATTGTATAAAATGATAATTGCACATGTATATAACACTATATAAAGCACTTTCATTTGAAGAAGCTTATTGTACATTCATTTTTTTTCTTGTTGCATGCATATGGAGCATTCAAGCTTGATAATTTATATGTGCCTTGTGTTTTTCATTTCATGCATTTCTATAACATATTGTGAGCAAAACACATTAGAGATTTAAGCAATTGTACACTAAAAATATATATAAATTTACTAAATGAAAAAAAAACACATGCATTCTTTCTTTTGAAATCAGGCATGCTAGAAAGAGAAATATTTCAAAAAAAAACTTAAAATTTTGCATCTAAAAAAACATTTTTTTATTAAAAAAAAAATTCAAAATGAAAATAAAAATGTAAGTTTACTGTTATACCCTTTTCCATAAAATAAACAAAATAAATATTCAAAAAAATCTTATTGGTTGATGTTGGTTCTCGCAGTTCTGTACATTTATTTGGTTCTGAAAAGAACCTCACCCTATATATATATATATATATATATATATATATATATATATATATATATATATATATATATATATATATATATATATATATATATATATATATATATAAAAATTTCAAAAATATTTTTCATTTTCTTTTATTAGTATAATTATCATATAAAAACAAATATAAAAACATTGTCCATAAAAAGAAATAAAATTCACAAATTGGTAAAATACCAAAATATAATATTCTCAATTGAGGTATTATCATAATAACTTCCGGTGAACTTGTTGGTTCCCAACTCGAATCAAAGATTTAAAACTTGCCATTTGTGTCCCTTACGACGTACGGCTCACCTTGAAAAGTTAAACAAGCTATAAAGTGGGTATAAGGAGGGTTGTTCCTAGGAACTACGACCCGAAAGGAGAAATAAGCTTCGCGCTATTCCTACTCCTCCGCTCACCTGTGCGTTTATCATTTTGAGAGCTACCGTGAAGTAAGTAGACTATTTGGGTTCAAGTTGTCTAGTTTTAGGTTCCTGTCCGTTTAAAATAGATTGTGAATAAACTGAAAAACCAAAAATACTCTTCTTGTTCTCTATTTTAGTGCATGCGCACTCGTTCTCAAGCTCATCGTCTACGACAACAACAACAACAACTACAACAACAAGTTCCTTCGATGGCTGATAATCGAACTATGGCAGAATTGCTCCAGGCTCCCACCGAGGGATACGAGGACGCAATTGTTGTTCCTGAAATCGCAGCAGCAAATTTTGAGATCAAGCATGGGTTGCTAACTCTTGTCCAGAACAAGCAGTTCTTCGGACATGACAAAGAGGACCCACATGCCCACATCCGTTACTTCAATAAAATCACCTCTACTTTGAGATATCCTAATGTCCCGACCACATCAATTAAGTTGATGCTTTTTCCTTTCTCTCTCGAGGGGGCAGCCCGGATATGGCTTGAGAAAGAACCCCCTCGATCAATTCAGACATGGGATGACCTCGTTGCTAAATTCATCAATCAGTTTTTCCCACCTTCTAAAACGACAAATCTTCGGAACGAGATTACCAATTTCAAACAAAGATTTGATGAGTCGTTTAGTGAGGCTTGGGATCGATTCAAAGATCTTCTCCGAGCATGTCCACATCATGGATTCTCGGAGCTTCACCAACTTGATACATTTTACAAATTTGTTTAAATGTTAATGATCAAGACTCTTTGAACTCCGCCGCAGGTGGTAACTTTTTGGACAAAAGGCCCGCTGATTGCTCAAGCATCATCGAGAGTAAGTCCAAAGTTCGTCACTCCCGAAGCAAAGCCATTGTTGCTAAGGTGAGTACGAGCGCTTCCACCTCCGGAGTATCTCCCGATGTTGCTGAATTGAAAGATATGGTTAGAGCTCTACTTCTCGACAAGCAGACATCTCCAGTTCCAGCTCCCGCTCCCGTAAAAGCGGTTGAGCAAAGTTGTGTTACCTGCGGTGGTGCCCATTCATATATATTGGTCTGGCTAAGATGCAACAATTACGAGATAACATCCCAGAATACGTCTGCAAGCAGCCGCAGCAAATTCAAACCAAGGGAAATCTTGGGGTTTTTTTTTGTTTTTTAAACCACGTCCGCCACCGATGCCAACCAAATCAGACCCACGGTTATCCTCCATGCAACACAACAGCCAAGCCAACAATCAGAATCGTTGGAACCAAAACCAAAACCGTGGGGAATGGCTTAAAACAGGAGTTCAAAATCCAAACGACCCAGGTTCAACAACTAGCCTCAAATGTAATCAACCCCGGTTAATCAACACCCAGTCTTACCAAAGCTCATCAGCTCGGTTCTTTTATGTGTCAAAACTGATTTTGAAAGCTTTGTCAAGGCTAAATTGATGCGGTTTGAGTTATGCGAAACATGCAAAACCCAAATGTCCAAACATAACTGACTTGCTCACAAAAACGTACTATTCTCAACCAAGCTTCTACTTTAAGTTCGGGTTCTCTTCCTAGCAACACCATTGCTAACCCGAAGGGTGAATTGAAAGCAATCACCACCAGAAGCGGTGTTTCATATGATGGACCTCAAATTCCACCTCCGGTGGTAGAAGTTGAAACCGAGGTGACAAAGGACACGGTGCTTCCTAACGGAAGTACCAAAGACGTCCAACCTCCGATAGTCCAAGTTGATGAACCAGTTGTCATGCCTAGAACCAAAACGACTTTACCATATCCATCTAGGGTAAACAAGGAGAAAATCCGCGAAAAGGATGACCTTTTAGCTTTGAAATTTATGGAATAAATTTTTCGGTATTCCACTACGAGCTGAGCCTTCGCGGGATGCTCCTCCTGCACATGCCATAAGTTTGCAACGATTTTGTTCAGAAAAGCTTTTGAACAACAAAGACAAGATCTTGGAATTAACCAAAACACCGGTTAATGAAAATTGCTCGGCAGTCATCCTAAAGACATTTCCCGAAAAAATTAGGAGACCCGGGTAGATTTCTGATACCAGTTGATTTTTACAGTGTTGGAAATGAACTCGCTTGGCCCTGGGCCGATCCTTGGTGCAAGCCATACAATCTAATGCCACTCTCCGTTTTTGAAAAGCTTAATCTCCAAAGACTGACCAAAACTAGGATGATACTCGAGTTAGCCGACCGATCGATCTCCACTCCTACCGGCATAGCCGAAGATGTTTTTGTGAAGGTTGGAACCTTCTATTTTCCAGCTGATTTTGTGGTAGTTGACTATGATGCCGACCCTTGAGTCCCGTTGATTTTAGGAAGACCATTTTTAAGAACGGCAAGAGCCTTGATTGATGTACACGGTGAAGAGATGACCTTAAGACATGATGACCAATCCGTGATTTTCAAAGTAGGTGATACGAAAAATATCTCCTACAATGCCATAGAATCAGTTAACAAGGTTAACTTTATTGATATAGCTTGTGAGGAATATTCTCAAGAGGTTTTAGGATTCTCGGAAGTATTAGCAAATGGAAATTCCACTCCTTACTTTGAACCGATTGTTGATACCACTTCTCCCACCCTCACTCCATTCGAGGGTAGCGATTTCATTCTTGAAGAAATCGAGGCTGAACTTTCTGATACTTCGTATAAGTCAGGAATTGATGATGCTGAATGTGATCCCAAGAATGACCATTCTTCTTCTTGAAGCTATCCTTAAATTAGTGAGCATCATCACCCATTCCCAACCTGCAAATTTATTTTCCTGAGGTTAGAATTGAACTTAAGAATTTGTGAAGCCAAAAACCGATGAATCATCAATTGATGAACCTCCGAGGTCGAGCTCAGGACTTACCTCCCCACTCTCGGAATATGCAATTTTTGGAGGGGACAAACAAAGTTACATTCATCATTGCTAAAGGATTTGGAGTGTCTGGGAGAAAAGCCCGCTTCTAAGGTGTTGCAGTATTCACAAGCGAGCCATCGCTTGGAAACTCTCTGATATCAAGGGTATTAACCCGGAATTTTGTACTCACAAAATTCTAATGGAAGAGGACTACACACCAGCGGTCCAACATCAGAGACGGGTAAACCCAAAAATCCACGATGTCATTAAAAAAGAAGTTGAAAAACTTCTTGACGCTGGATTAATTTACCCTATCTCGGATAGTCCCTGGGTAAGCCCGGTACACTGTGTACCAAAGAAAGGTGGTTTTACCGTAGTTGAGAATGAGCAAAATGAGTTGATCCCAACTCGATTAGTTACGGGATGGCGGGTATGCATTGACTACCGAAAATTGAATGAAGCCACCCGAAAAGACCACTTTCCACTACCATTCATGGACCAAATGCTCGAGAGGCTTGCGGGAAACGAATACTATTGTTTTCTCGATGGTTTCTCGGGTTATTTTCAAATACCCATCGACCCAAATGATCAGGAAAAGACAACATTTACTTGCCCATACGGAACCTTTGCCTACCGCCGCATGCCCTTTGGCCTCTGCAATGCACCAGGCACATTCCAGAGATGTATGATGGCCATCTTCCACGACATGATTGAGAAAACGATGGAAGTGTTTATGGATGACTTTTGGTTTTTGGAAGTTCTTTCTCTACATGCCTAACCCATTTAGAAAAGATGCTTAAGCGGTGTGAAGACACCAATTTAGCTCTAAACTGGGAGAAAAGCCATTTCATGGTTAAGGAAGGCATTGTTCTTGGACATAAAATCTCAAAGTCGGGAATTGAGGTTGATCGAGCTAAGATTGACATTATCGCCAAGCTCCCTCACCCAACTACTGTGAAAGGTGTCCGTAGTTTTCTTGGGCATACCGGGTTTTATAGATGATTTATCTAGAATTCTCAAAAATAGCCCGTCCCATGACCCATTTGCTTGAAAAAGAGACTCCGTTTTATTTCTCCAAAGAGTGTATTGAAGCATTTAACACTCTCAAAAAGAATCTAACCGAGGCTCCAATCCTGATTGCCCCAGACTGGAATGAACCATTTGAACTTATGTGCGATGCAAGCGATTTCGCCTTAGGTGTAGTCTTAGGGCAACGTCATGAGAAACATTTCAGGCCTATACATTATGCAAGTAAAACAATGAATGAGGCGGAATCACGTTACACCACGACAGAGAAAGAAATGTTAGCCGTGGTGTACGCATTCGAAAAATTCCGATCTTACCTTGTCATGAACAAATGCACTGTGTATACGGATCATTCCGCCCTCAAGTATCTCTTTGCTAAGAAAGATTCTAAGGCGAGATTGCTCCGATGGGTTCTGCTCCTTCAAGAGTTCGACTTTGATGTAGTTGACACAAAAGGAGCTGAGAACCTAGCGGCTGATCATCTATCACGATTAGAGAATCCTCACGAGAATGAGCTCGATCCAAAGGAGATAAATGAAAAGTTTCCTCTTGAAACTCTTAGTTCGATTGCTGTTCTTGATGCTAGTACCCCATGGTTTGCTGACATCGCAAACTACCATGCGGGAAATTTCGTGATCAAAGGGATGTCAACCCAGCAGAAAAGAAAATTCTTCAAAGACGTGAAGCATTATTTCTGGGAAGATCCCTTTCTGTTTAAAATCTGTGCGGATCAAGTTATTCGACGTTGTGTTTTTGGCAAAGAAGCCCATGACATCCTCATGGCTTGCCACCTCTCCCCTCATGGGTTGCACGAATGGTCCACCGGTGGACATCACGGTGCTAACTACACAGCAAGAAAAGTCTTCGATTCCGGATTCTTTTGGCCCACAATCTACAAGATGCCCATGAGTTGGTTAAAAACTGCTACTCATTGCCAACGTCAGAGTGGATAAATTTAACAACGGGATGAGATGCCACAGAATTCATCCAAGTTTGTGAAATCTTTGCAGTCAGGGGCATTGACTTTATGGGGCATTTTCACATCATCCAAAGGCAACAAATACTCCTCGTGGAAGGTGATTATTTATCAAAATGGGTTGAAGCAAAAGCCGCTCCCCAAATGCGCCCGAGTTGTTTGCAAATTTTTAAATCTACTCTTCGCCAGATTCGGTGCCCTCGTGCAATCATAAGTGATCGCGGAAAAATTATTGCAATGACCAATTTGCCAAAGGTCATGCTTATATATGAGAGTCACTTATCGTCTCTCCACCGCGTTCTCATCCACAAACAAGTGGACAAGTTGTGGTATCCAATCGTGGTTTGAAAAGAATTCCTTGAAAGGGACAGTGGGCGAAAATCGTGCATCTGGTCGGATAAATTAGATGTACGCACTTTGGGCTTTTCCGCACAGCTTACAAAACACCATCGGGTGTACTCCGTACAAGTTAGTGTACGAAGGGCATTGTCATCTTACGATTGAGATTGAGACACTACAGCTTACCTAGGCCCTTAACATACCAACTTTGATATCGAACCGGGTGACCCAGGAAAGTTCAACTCAACGACACTTAATGAGGCCGTGATGAAGCTTATGAGAATCTTATGATTATAAATGAAAAGACAAAGAGAATCCATGACTCCAAAGTTCAAAGCTGAGTTGTTACGTCGGTGACGAGTCCTCCCTTTTTAATTCTAGATTAAGATTTTCTCAGGCAAGCGTAAGACCGTGGGACGTGACCATTCCACTAGATCCCAAGCTTTTCCCGTACGGGCTCCGTCCGAGTTATCTCAAAAACTCGGGCAAACTTCAAAGTGAAACATGGTATCGTATTAAACATACTTGGAGGGGAGTACCATCAATGGTAGTCCGGTTCTCATGACATTCCCTAATGTCCAATAAATTCAAGTGACGGGTCAAGCATAGCGACCTTAAACAAGCGCGGCCGGTGGGGTTAAACAAGCGCTTCGTGGGAGGCACCCCATGCTTATCGTAGTATTATGAATAAGTGTTTTCTTGTTGTATGGAGGTTTGCTTCTTCCATTACCCGTGTTTCGTGTTTGTGTTGTTAATTGTCCAGGATTGCCCGGATTGAGAAGAACTCTCGTGCTTGTATTTTTATCAAGAGTTTCACATCCTCAGCTTCACTTTGGGAATCCAGTATCCAAATCTAATCGACTAACGTTTTATCTTTTGGCACACTTTATAAACGCCTTAGATTTACATAGGTACCCCTTTCAAAACATCGAGGACGATGTTTAGTTCTAGTATGGGGGGGATCTTCGATTAGATTTTGCCTGTAGCCGTTGTTGTCACGTAATCCCGTTTTTACCACCAATTTTTTTGCAAAAATACCAAAAAAAAATGAAAAAAAATTAAGAATTTTCAAAAATAAAATAAGTGTTTTATCACAGTTTCGACTTTCCTAATGGGTAGAATGAGAATAACTTTTGACTCGATCGGGCGTGTTGAGCCCTAGCTAGTTCCTCAACTTACCACTTGTAGGCTAAGCTTTCACGAATTCTATTGCTTTGAATTTTAATAAGGTGAAGAACAAGAAGTGATAGAGTTAAATATAAGTTTATGTGCTGAGCAAGATTCTTCTAGAGCTTATATGAGTAACTTGTGGCTTTTTCTCCCATTAGCTTTTAATCCGCCTAATCATACGTGCTCATTTCATTTCAACTAAGTCAATCGATGTTTTTAGAAAAAGCTCAAATTTGTAACTTGATTCTTTAAAACGAGTTTTCTCTGTTCTTAGTAAATTAAAAGTTAAAATGCCAAAGAAGCATGAATGAAATATGAATGCAAAAATGCATGAATATTAAAATTATGCCAATGAAGCATACATTTGAGTATATGGAGCAAGTAAAAGATGTGTCGTGATATCCCACTCCGCTAACCGCGAGGTGGGGGTTCAAACTAAGACATCTTTACTTCTAGGGATTTGGTGTGTTGTGATATCTCGCTTAGAAGAAAGGTCTAGGTGAGGGTTCAAACTAAGACACCTATCCTTAGCCATTTTAGGAAGAAGGTGTTGATGTGATTTCCCTCTACGCTAGCAACGGGGTGGGTTTTCAAACTAAGAACACCGGTCGTTGGTTGTGATATCCTACTAGGGAGCGAGGCCTAGGTAGGTGTTCAAACTAAGCAACGCATTCCTAGCTTTAAGAACTTATGATTATGATGATGAAGATGTTGCAAAAAGTTCTACAGTTAAAATTTCGTTCTTTAAAATCAAGTTACATTTAGAAATCAAGTCACAAGGGCCTAATAAGTTGTTGCTTTGAGTCATGATTCATCTTGAATTACGACTATGAAAATAAGTTGATCTATGGTTGAGTTGAAATGAGTACACACATTTAAATCATATATCCATGTTGGGAGTTAAAAGTTCACAAGTCATAAGTATGAGTGCTTAACATTTAGACTTATATTGACAAATGATCTTGTTTAATTGCTTGGTTTGGAACTAGTGAAAAATCGGGGACGATGAATTTATCCGTCAGGACATCCGTAGATTATTCTATGGGCGCTTCTCATTCTATGATCCCAATGTTGATAAAATAAAGGAAGTCAAGCAGGTTGTTTAGAAAAGAAAAATCCAAAAATATTAGGAATAGTTAGTGTGCATATCAAAAATGGTGAAAACGGGACTTATCAAAACTATTGATTCTTTAGTTCCCCTTGGCGAACGCTTAGCTACTTTTCTTGTAATTAGTCGAGGGGATTCGAGATTCTTCTTTTTAATAGTTTTCTTGGGTGTTTATTCATAAACCTATATTTATTAACTACAATCTTCTTAATTTTCAATATTAAATATAACAACCACTCACCAAAACTACCACATCAAACCATCCCTACCCCCCCAACCAATACAAATAAATAAAATCAAATACAATTCCTGTCTCTACTCTCAACCTCCCTTCCCCCCCTCCTCCACCCCCCTACAACCCCCACCTACGCTTTAATTCCCCTACCACCACCCAAATATAGCTCTCTTCTTTATTTATTCAATAGCTATGTGTAAGGTAGTTGCGTGACTGGTTATCTGATGAGATGAGTGAGCTTAATGGATCTTAATATATTCTGAGTTCTTTTACCAAGATGTATTGTGTTCGCGTGTGTTTCGCTATAAACGCCATTTGAGCTCATCGCACCTCCCCCTTATCTGGCGCTAATATATAGAGATATATATATCTTTATAGAGATATATCTACTAAATAACTACAGCCGTTAATTAGAGTAGGATATATAGTATGGCGCTGTCTCACCGTGCGCGTTTCACAACTATATATCTCAGTGTGTGTTGAAAATTACCAAACCCCTGTACACTATGCAACGACTCTACCAGAAAGTGTGTGTTTGTGTGTGATACTAGACACACCAATCCCCCCCCCCACCCCCCCACTCCCCTCAATTCAACACTTAACACCCCCCCCCCCGAATAGATCTGGTATGTGGGGTATTCTAAGTGCCATGTGGAAATCCCTAACATATCCCAAAGACACTCGACCGTGTTCTTGTATATTTTATCTAGGGTGTTCGAGTGTTAGAGCTTAGATATAATCGAGGCGGGTTTAAGGGCATAGTTAGTAGATATGTGAAGTTAGTTGAAAGGGCGTTGTGATTTGTTTAGAATTGCCTCACACAACCAAACCTCAACTTGGTTATCTCTCTTTTTCTCTCACTATGAGTATGGGGCCGTGTGTGTGTGTGTGTGTGGTGTTGATGGTGTTCGCTCTCTCTCACACTTCGCTCGCGCGTCTCTACGCTCGCTGAATGTGACTTGTGTCTAGGGGGCAATTCTAAAACAAATCCCACAGCTTCAATTTCTGTTGTTCTTTTTGGAGTCAATCATTAGCCATTGAAACGTACTTGGAATGGTTAGGGATTGCCAACATGGCACTTATACAACTGGGGGGGGGGGGGGGTTGATAGAGTGGTTGAAATGATTTTTCTAGGGTGTTGAGTGGTTTTGCAGGGTAGAGGTATGGGACGACATGTCCAAGTTGCCTAGTTGTACCTGGGTTTTGTTTTGGGCGGGAAGAAAGAAGTTTGGGTAGGTTGGCAACTTTGGCCCCTCACTTCTTATAACAAACTTCGCCCAGTTTTGCAATTTTGACCCTTGTCTTTTTCTTTTGCAATACAACTTGAGGTTTGGCAGTTTTAGTCCCTCAAGTTGTATTTTCTTCATGTAGCTGACTTTTGACTTCGGATTGATTTTGACTTTTCCATCCCGTGCTTGGTTTTGTTTGTTTTTGGCTTTCTTTTTGTTCCTTTTCTTGAATATCCGTTTCCTGCACAATACAAATGCAAACATACAAATACAATGTATTTTTGGTACGTTTTTGGTCATTTAAGTCTGTTTAGAATGGAAAATGGTATGTGTAATTAAGCACATACCAAAATCCCCCATACTAAGGTATTGTCGTGTCCTCACGCAATGTTATGAAGTAAACACTCAAGAAAACTAAGAATCTCGAATCCCCTCGCTAATTACCTCGAAAAGTAGCTAAGCGTTCGCCAAGGGGAACTAAAGAATCAATAGTTTTGATAAGTCCCGTTTTCACCATTTTTGATATGCACACTAACTATTCCTAATATTTTTGGATTTTTCTTTTCTAAACAACCTGCTTGACTTCCTTTATTTTATCAACATTGGGATCATAGAATGAGAAGCGCCCATAGAATAATCTACGGATGTCCTGACGGATAAATTCATCGTCCCCGATTTTTCACTAGTTCCAAACCAAGCAATTAAACAAGATCATTTGTCAATATAAGTCTAAATGTTAAGCACTCATACTTATGACTTGTGAACTTTTAACTCCCAACATGGATATATGATTTAAATGTGTGTACTCATTTCAACTCAACCATAGATCAACTTATTTTCATAGTCGTAATTCAAGATGAATCATGACTCAAAGCAACAACTTATTAGGCCCTTGTGACTTGATTTCTAAATGTAACTTGATTTTAAAGAACGAAATTTTTAAGCTAGAGAACTTTTTAGCAACATTCTACATATCATAAACCATAAGTTCTTAAAGCTAGGAATGCGTTGCTTAGTTTGAACACCTACCTAGGCCTCGCTCCCTAGTAGGATATCACAACCAACGACCGGTGTTCTTAGTTTGAAAACCCACCCCGTTGCTAGCGTAGTGGGAAATCACATCAACACCTTCTTCCTAATATGGCTAAGGATAAGTGTCTTAGTTTGAACCCTCACCTAGACCTCGCTTCCTGGTGAGATATCACAACACACCAAATCCCTAGAAGTAAAGACGTCTTAGTTTGAACCCCCACCTCGTGGTTAGCGGAGTGGGAATATCACGACATCTTTTACTTGCACCTATACTCAAATGTATGCCTTCATTGGCATAATTTCAATATTCATGCATTTTTGCATTCTATTATATTCATGCTTCTTTGGCACTTTTTAACTTTCGAATTACTAAGAACAGAAAAAACTCGCTTTAAAGAATCAAGTTACAAATTTGAAGCTTTTTATAAAAACATTGATTGACTTAGTTGAATTGAAATGAAATGAGCACCGTTATGATTTAGGCGGAAATGTAAGAGCTAAAGGGAAGAAAAAGCCACAAGTTACTCATATAAGTTTTAGAAGAATCTTGCTCAGCACATAAACTTATATTTAACTCTATCACTTCTTGTTTTTCACCTTATTAAAATTCGAAACACAGAATTCGTGAAAGCTTAGCCTACAATTGAGGAACTAGCTAGGGCTCAACACGCCCGTGATCGGAGTTCAAAAATTATTCTCATTCTACCCATTAGGAAAGTCGAAACTGTGAACAAAAACATTATTTTATTTTTGAATTTTTTAAATTTTTTTCATTTTTTTTTAGGAATTTTTGCAAAAAATAAAAAAAAAAAAAAAAAAAAAAAAAAAAAAAAATATTTGGTGGTAAAAACGGGATTACATGATAACAACGGATGCAGGCAAAATCGAAGATCCCCCCATACTAGAACTAAACATCGTCCTCGATGTTTTGAAAGGGGCACCTACGTAAATCTAAGGCCATTTATTAAGTGTGCCAAAAGATAAAACGGGGGGGTTAGGGTCGGATTAGATATGGATACTGGGATTCCAAAATGAAGCTGAGATGTGAAACTCTTGTGGAAGAAAGACAAAACTGAGAGTACGAGAGTGTCTCACAATCCGGGCAAATCACTGGCATATAACAACACACCAAACAAAAACACAGGTTATGGGAAAAAGGCGAGCATCCACACACAAGAAATATAACACTTATGCATTTCTACATAATACTTCGATAAAGCATGGGGTGCCTCCCACGAAGCGCTTGTTAGTCGCTATTGCTTGGACCCGTTAACTGAATTTATTGGACCATTGAGGAATGTTTGGAGATACCGGGACTACAATTGTGGTCGTCCCCTCCAAAAGTATGCTTTAAACGTATGTCCAATACTTTGAAATTTTGAGCCCTGAGTTTTGAGATAACTCGATGGTGCCGTACGGAAAAACTTGTGTGATAGTGAAAGGTCCTGACCAGCGGGTTTTAAGCTTTCCTGAGAAAATCTTTAATCTAGAGTTAAAGAGGAGGACTCGATCACCCACGTTAAAAACACGGTTTTTGATCTTGGAGTCATGGATTCTCTTTGTTTTCTCTTTGATGATCGGAGAGTTTTAATAGCATGATAACGAAGTTCATTATTGTTCATTGAGTTGAACTTTCCTGTGATCACCGCGGATTTTGATATCCAAAATGTTGGTATGCTTAAGGGCAGTAAGCTTTGTGCTCGAGTTCGATCGGAAGATGACATGCCTTCCCGTACACTAGCTTGTATGGAGTACACCCGATGGGTGTTTTGTAAGCTGTGCGGAAAGCCCAAAGTGCGTCATACTATTTATCCGTCCCTCACAAGAGGCACGATTTTCTCCCAATGTCCTTTCAGAATTCGTTTCCACGACGATTGGATACCTCAAACATGTCCATTGTTTGGGGGATGATACGCGGTGGAGAGACGATGAGTGACTCCGTATTTAAGCTGGAACTTTGCAAGATTGGTCATTGCAAAATGGATTCTCGCGAATCATTATGATTGCACGAGGGGAACCGAAATCTGAGCGAGAGAGATTTAAGAAATTTGCAAACAACTCGTGGCGTCATTTGTGGGGGTGTGCTTTTGCTTCAACCCATTTTGTTAAATAAATAATCAGACACGAGTTTTTTATTTGTTCCCTCTTGAAGACGGGAACGGCCCCATAAAGTCAATGCCCCAGATGTCAAAGATTTTCCACAAAACTTGGAGTGGGAATTTTTGTGGCATCTCATCCGTTGTGGAAATCTTTCCTTAACGCTGGACAAATGTCACATCGGGTGACAAAGTCGTGGGCATCTTTGTAGATCGTGGGCCAATAGAAACCTGAATCGAAGATCTTCTTAGCGGTGTAAGTGGCACCGTAGTGTCCCCCGGTGGGTCCACTGTGGCAAGCTTTGAGGATGTCAAAAGCTTCTTGCCCCGAAACACAACGTCGAATAACTTGATCCGCACATATTTTAAACAGAAAGGGATCTTCCCAGAAATAATGCTTCACGTCTTTGAAGAATTTTCTTTTCTGCTGGGTTGACATCCCTTTGATCACGAAATTTCCCGCATGGTAGTTTGCGATGTCAGCAAACCATGGGGTACTAGCATCAAGAACAGCAATCGAACTAAGAGTTTCAAGAGGAAACTTTTCATTTATCTCCTTTGGATCGAGCTCATTCTTGTGAGGATTCTCTAATCGTGATAGATGATCAGCCGCTAGGTTCTCAGCTCCTTTCGTGTCAACTACATCAAAGTCGAACTCTTGAAGGAGCAGAACCCATCGGAGCAATCTCGCTTTAGAATCTTTCTTTGCAAAGAGATACTTAAATGAGGGCGGAATGATCCATATACACAGTGCATTTGTTCATGACAAGGTAAGATCGGAATTTTTCGAATGCGTACACCACGGCTAACATTTCTTTCTCTGTCATGGTGTAACATTTCTCATTTTCGTGTCATTGTACGACTATATTAATGATCACTATTTATTTAAGTCCGATACGCGTTTACTCT